>JAIGNY010000245.1:0-75000 GCA_020152595.1 Chiridota heheva
GAGGTGCATGGGTAAAACAAAAACAAAGAAGAGAGGGGGTGGAAGAGGAGAATCAAATATGGTTGTAGAGGGATGCATGATGAAGGAAGGAGATTATTTTATCCTGAGGATTTTTCTGGAAGAACTCAGCAATTGAGTTGTGGGAAGCGAGGGAAGCTCTGGGAAGGTTGTACAGGGGGCAAGCAAGGAGAACGTGTTGGATTGTGAGGATGCAGTGGCAATTGTTACAGAGGGGTTGGGGGGAACCAATAAGGAGGTGGGAGTGAGTGAGGTGGGTGTGACCAATTCTAAGACGGGTAATATGAACGTTGTCGATACGAGAGAGGTTGTTGATGGTGGATTTGATCGAAATTGTGGGCTGGATGACATGGAGTTTGTTATCAATTTGGGAGTTCCATGAGGTTTGCCAGCGGTCACGAACAAGGGAAGCGATAAGCGGTTTGATGTCAGAGAGGTTTTTGGGAAAAGGGGAAGGGAGAAGGTTGAGGGCAAGCTTAGCGGCTGCATCAGCCCTGTCATTGCCAGGGATGCCAACATGGCTGGGTATCCAGAAGAAAAGAACACTTTTCCTGCAGAGGGTGGAAGAAAAGAGTTTCTGGAGGAGGAGGTGGCAGGTGAGGTTATCCCATTTAAAATTGAGTAATGAAGTAAGAACAGCCTTTGAGTCAGAGAAAATGGCAAAGTGACTAAGAGGAGAGTACTTAATAAAGTTGAGGGCGAGGAGAATGGCCTTAGCTTGGCTGAAAAGATGGATGAGTAGTCAGGAAGTCTGCTACTGAGGGTGATGTCTTGGATGATGGCAGCAGCAGCTGTCTTGTTGCCTTCCTTGGAGCCATCAGTATAGATGGAGGTGTAATTTGAGAGTTGGTCTTTGATTTGGTTGTGGAGATTGATGAAGAGGTTAGGGTGAGTTTGAGTTTTGTGATAAGTGGAGAGGTCTAGGTGGACAGAAAGGAGAAGGGTGGCCCAATGAGGAAAAGTGGGCCAGGAGAAGGTGCCGAGAGTGGCGGGGTTGATGCCAAGATGGAAGAGGTCTGATTAAATGCGTAAGCTGAAGGGAGGGGATAGGGTTTTAGTCCTATCAAAGAGGGAGGAGAAATTGGGGTACCTAATGAGGTTGTAAACAGGGTTCTGGGTGTTGGTGAGGACTCTTAAAGCATAGGAGAGGCTAAGCCTTTTACATCTAAGTAGAAAAGGGGGTTCGTTGGCTTCAACATGAAGGCTGGTGATTGGGGAGGTCCTGTAGGCTCCTAGACAAAGCCTGAGGGCCTCATTTTGGATGGTGTTAATGTGGTTGAGGTATGAGTTGTGAGCGACACAGTAGACAATATTGCCATAGTCAAGCTTGGCACGAATGGTGAGCCTGAAAATTTTGAGGAGAGCATAGCGGTTTGCTCCCCAAGTGGTGTTGGAGAGCAGTCGGAGGATGTTGAGGGAGCTATTGCATTTTAGTTTCAGGTTGGTGATGTGTTGCTTGTAGGTGAGCTTGGGGTCTAGAGTTAGACCAAGGAACTTTGTGTGTTCAACTTTAGGGATGCGATTCCCATTGAGCACAAAGTTCGGGTTGGGGTGGAGGTTGTTGAAATGACAAAAGTGCATGCAGACTGTCTTTGGAGAATTTAAAACCTTTATTGTTGCTCCAGACTTGCAGCTGGTTGAGGCTGGTTTGGAGCCTATTTTCAACAATAGGAAAGCTAGGGGAGGAGTAGAAGATGGTGAAGTCATCCACGTAGAGGGTACGTTTGATGCTGGGGCCAAGGTTATTCGCAATGTCATTAATGCTCAGGTTGAAGAGAGTGGGAGAGAGGATGCTGCCTGGGGGACGCCCTCTTCTTGGGGGTACGGGTTGGAGAGGGTGTGGCCAATACGAACTTGGAACTGCCTGGGTGAGAGAAAGTTTTGAATAAAGATGGGGAGGTGGCCTCTGAGGCCGATGGTGTGAAGTTTTCGGGTAATGCCGTATTTCCAAGTAGTGTCGAAAGCTTTCTCGAGGTCAAAAAATATGGCAATGATGTGTTCCTTTTTTGCAAAGGATTCCCGGATAACGGTGTCGAGAGTAATTAACTGGTCTAGGGTATTGCGACGTTTTCGGAAGCCGCTTTGGTGAGGAGGGAGGATTCTTTTGGTCTCAAGGAACCACTTTAGTCTCTGATTAATGATCTTTTCCATAATTTTACAGAGACAGCAAGTAAGGGCGATGGGTCGGTAGCTGGAGGGGTCGGTACCGTCCTTCCCAATTTAAGGACGGGGATGACAATAGCTGTCCTCCAGATAGGGGGAAAGGAGTGTGAGGACCAAATGTGGTTGAAGATGGTGAGAAGGGTAGTAGTGGCCTTGATGGGGAGGTGTTTCAGAAACTGATAGGGGATGTTATCTGGGCCCTTGGAGGTGCAGCCAGCATCGTTGATGGCTTGGTTTAATTTAGAAAGGGTGAGAGGGGTGTTGTAGCTTTCGGAGTTGTCGGAGGGAAAAGTAATTCTCGGGCTTCATCGCAAGCTTTTTTAGGTTTAAAAGCATTGGAGTATTTGGTCGAGGACGAGATGTTGCTGAAAGAGGCAGCGAGGTGGTTAACGATGTCCTTTTTTGCGGTGAGAAGGTCTCCATTCCAAGAGAGATGGCAGATGGGAGATTTGCCTACTCTGCCGTGAAAGCTGTTAACCATTCTCCAAATCTTCTTAGTGGGGGTGTTGGTGGTGAGAGAAGAGATAAAGTTGTTCCAAGTGTTGGTTTTACTGTCCTTGATAGTGCGTCTGGCCTTGGCACGGCTGATGCGAAAGAGGTTAAGGTTATGGGTGGTCGGGTTAGTTTTAAAGTTCCTGAGGGCTCTTTTCCTGTTCTTGATGGCGGTTTTGCAGTCATCCGAGAACCAGGGGTTAGGGGGATGATTTGGGGGTTTGGAGATTTGGGAATTAAGCAGGTGGCGATGTTGATAAGGATATTACTGAAGTTAGACATGGGATCCTCATCCTCGAGGAGATGGGGGGAGAGGTGTGAGTCACAGAGGGTTTCAAAAAGGGGCCAGTCAGCCTTCTCGAGGTTCCAATTGGGTGTGCTCAGTGGGGAGTGGGGATTTGAAGATTGGAGTGTATAAGAAGAGGGTAATGAGCACTACCACAGAGGTCAGCAGTGACTCTCCATCTAAAATCAGGGAGGAGGATGGGGGAACAGAAAGACAGGTCAATACAGGTGAGAGAGCCTGTGGCAGGATGAAGGTGGGTCGGGGAGTTAGTGTTCAGTAAGGACAGGCTGTGCTGACGAAAAGCATTTTCGATGAGCTTGCCTCTAGGGGTGGTGGTATTAGAGCCCCACAGAGGGTTGTGAGCATTGAAGTCACCAAGAAGGATAAAGGGGGTGGGAAGCTGAGAGATGAGGTTGTTAAGGCTGGTTGGTTGAATGTTGGTGTTGGGAGGGAGATAGATATTGCAGAGAGTGAAAGTTTTGTGGAGGGAGATAGAGATACAGATGGCCTGAAGGTCAGTGTGCACACGAACAGGGCTGTGTGGGATATCGTGTCTAACGAGAATGGAGACGCCACCACAGACCCTGTCAGCATCCACTTGATGTTTGTGATAGCAAGCAAAGTTGTTGAGGGAGTAATGGTCGGTGGTTTTCAAGAAAGTTTCTTGTAGGCAGAAGACGACAGGGTTGAAGGTGGAGGCCAGAAGGTCAATTTCTTCAGAATTGGCCTTAGGGCTCCTAATGTTCCATTGTATGATGTTGTGGGTGTGTTTGTAAGTGTTTGTGGTGTATGCCATAAGGAGGCGGGGGGCTATCTGGAGGAAGATCTGTTGGGTCTGAGTTGGCTTGTTTTTTCTTTGGATCTGTTTCTTTGGGAGCGATTGTTTTTAAAATTGGACGAGAAGTATGATCGGTGTGTTCGGTAATCGAACAATCCATACTCTCTTCAGTGTCATGCATGTGGGTTTGGGTGGTGGGTTGTTTGCTGATTGGTTGTTTGTTGATTGGTTGTTTGTTGATTGGTTGTTTTTTGGTTGGATGTTTGTTAGTTGATTTGTTGGTTTGTTGATTGTTTGCTTGGTTGGTTTTAGTTTGATGTATGAAGGTATTATTGGTGTTGGTGTAGGGGGCGGTGGGGGCTTTAGAGTAGGAAGGGAGGTTAAGGAGAGAAGTAGTGGTGGAGGTGGTGTGGGTATTGGGTGTGATTGGGTTGTTGGAAATGGTGATGGGCTTAGGACTGGGTAAGAAGAGCCAGGTGAGGTCGGTTTGGGCATGGGAGTTAGTTTTTGTTGTGTTAGTTGTGTTTGGGGGGCAGAATTGGAGTTAGAGGAGACTACATTTGAGTAGGAAGGCTTGGTGTTAAGAGAAGCGAGGAATTGCTTCCTGGCCTCTGGGTAGGTTATGTTGGGGTTAAGGGTTTTAAGTTTGGTTATTTGTTTTTCCTGAAGCCAGGCGGGGCAGTCTTTCGAGAAGGAGGGATGGTTGGCTGGGTGTTTACCGTCACAATTTGTGCAGAGTGGGGGGTTGGTGCAGGTGTTGTCATGGTCTGGGGCTCCGCAGTTACCACAGCACGCTTGGCTGTAGCAGGAGTTTTTTCCATGGCCATACCTCTGACAATTATAGCAACGTAGAGGGTTGGGAATGTAAGGGGCGACCTGGATTCTCAGGTAGCCGGCAATGATGTGGGAGGGGAGAGTTGGTGTTGCAAAGGTGAGAAAGATGGTATTGGTGGGTGTTTGGCTCTGTCTCTCTTTAGAACGAGACGACGGGCTTCAGTTACATGTTGGCTTGCTAGTTCCTCTTTGAGGTCGTCATCGGTCATGTACGCAAGATCGCGGGTGCGTATGACGCCTTTGCTGGAGTTTAGGGAACGATGGGGGGTGACTGTGATGTCGATACCAGAGTTGGCTAGGGTTTTGGTGGAAAGGAGGGTGGTGGCTTGTGTGTCCCTGGTGCAGTGCACCAGGAGATCACCGGATCTAAGGGTAGAGACCTTGGAGAGGGTACCGACAAGGCCATAGAGGGCTTTATGGATGAGGAAGGGAGAAACTTTTTTAAAGCTTTTTTTGCTTGTTGGTGGCATGGATAATTAAGATTTTGGGGATTGGGGTTGTAGAATGGTCAATGATTGTAGCAGGTGGGTCACGGGGAGGGGAGGGGGGTCAAGGTCACTGCATAGGCGCTTCGTCATTATGAAAGAAAAAACCAAGGGCCGAGAGACCCAAAGCAGCTAGAAAAAAAATCGCGGAACCACCATATGGGGACCGCTGTACTAGTAACGAAGGGCGCGAAAAGTCAGGTCAGAACGAGGGAAAATATAACAGAAAAAAAGAAAAGAAACGATCTCACCGAGAATAAAAGCCCATCCACCGAGAAAAAATCCGAAAATGAAGTTATAAAACAAAATGGTGCAAATTGAAGAGAATTAAAACGGAGCGAAATAGTATAAGAGAATAGAAGCAGTTGTCACGTCGCTCTCGTCACACGCAGAAGGGGAGAGGATGCTGCCTTGGGGACACCCTCTTCTAGGGAGTAAGGGTTGGAGAACATATGGCTGATATGGACCTGAAAATGTCTGAGGAAGAGAAAGTTTTGGATAAAAATAACAAGGTCGCCTCTGAGGCCAATATTATGGAGTTTACGAGTGATGCCATTTACGAGTGATGCCATACTTCCAGGCAATATCATAGGCTTTTTCTAAATCAAAGAAGATGGCAATGAGGGGTTCCTTCCTGACAAAGGCTTTCTGGATAACGGTGTCGAGTCTAGATTTTCTAAGGTATTACGGCGTTTTCTAAAACCGCTTTGTTGGGGGGAGAGGAATCTTTTGGTTCCAAAGGAACCAATTACGCCTCTGATGTATTATCCGTTCCATGATCTTGCAGAGACATCAGTGAGGGCAATGGGGCTGTAGCTGGAGGGGTCCTCGCCTGTGCTTGAGAATCGGGGTTATGATAGCTGTTCTGCACATAGGAGGAAATTAATGTGAGGTCCAGAAGTAGTTGGAGTGTAGTGAGGAGGGTTTCGATGGCTTTGATGGGAAGATGTTTCAAGAAGTAAAATAGTTGACAGAGGAGATGTCACTCTAGCATGTCATTCAAGATCATATACATACAGGCGTAAAACCTATTGCCACAGTGCCAACTTGTACATGTTAACACAAACTTTCTTTGATGTAAGTAATTACCTGTGTGACCTTTTCTACTCGTGTCACAACAATGGAAATGCCCCTAGATTTTTTGAAATCGAAGTACAAATTTAAACTTTCAGTGAATATAAACAAGCAATTACTTACGTGTAAGAGGTCCAGTAGAAATGTCTAATTCCTCAGTCCAAGTGTCAGATCCAGTGCCCATCCTCCCTGTGGCCTAGTTCATGAGAAGATTTCAACAACAAGTCACAATTAGTCATTAGCTTAATTTCATGGCTATGAATGTTATAACTGAGAAATTGTCCTCTCAAATATTCTACAAAATATTACATGCTTATAACCAATGGTGCATGAAATTCAAAGCAAACACACACACATGCAGTTATATGCTGCATGTGAATTTTGAATCTTAAAATATTAAATTTTGAAAACTATCAGCAGACAAACAGAAACTGTGTTTACAAGTCAATTTAGATAACACCTCAAATTTAATGTAATCATTTTTCCTTCCAACATCCCAACCCTGAGCTGGTGCTTTCATTACATTCCAATCAAAGTCGTTTCTGATAGCTATCATACCCTATACAAAAAGCATCACAGAATGCAGTATTTGGCACTGCTGAATATTAGAACTTGAGCAACATAGTAAATTTGTATGGTTATACACACAAATGAACCCCCAAGTTCCTTTCCAAACTCACTACTATAAAGAGTTCACAGAGAGCTCTGATGTGCTTTCTAGTACATGGGGAGCTTAACCCTTCTTGCCTTGAGCTTCATAACATCCAGTCAGCTACATGTATATTTTTTCTCCACAAAACTGTTTCAAAATAATGACTTCATAATTTGTACACTACACACTCGAGGTAAGCTTAAGGAAAGCTCCTTAGTTTTACGAGGGTTAACTTTGGAAACTTCTTTGAATGAGAATGAAGATTAAATATATTGAGCCAGGTGAGCTATTGACAATTTACAGTTGTCATTGCTTTCTTAACTACATGAAATATTCATCTGCCTAATCTGGCACAATAACAATGTTTTCAGACATTGCTCTCAAAATAGTTTTGAAACATATGATAGAGGAATGTATAAGTAAGGACGACAGTAATTAGTAAAATCATACTGGCAAACAACACACGGAGCAAGGATCATAGCATTCAGTAAAATCATACTGGTTATTAAACAACACACGGAGCAAAGATCACAATTGTTAGTAAAATCATACTGGAAAACAACACACGGAGCAAGGATCATAGCATTCAGTAAAATCATACTGGTTATTAAACAGTAAAACACACTGGCAAACAACAGATCAAGGAATTGTTAGTAAAATCATACTGGAAAACAACACACAGAGCAAGGATCATAGTATTCAGTAAAATCATACTGGTAAACAACACACGGAGCAAGGATCACAATATTCAGTAAAATCATACTGGAAAACAACACACGGAGCAAGGATCATAGCATTCAGTAAAATCATACTGGCAAACAACACATGGAGCAAGGATCATAGTATTCAGTGAAATCATACTGGCAAACAACACATGAAGCAAGGATAACAGTATTCAGTAAAACCATACTGGCAAACAACACACGGTGCAAGGATCATAGTATTCAGTAAAACCATACTGGCAAACAACACATGAAGCAAGGATAACAGTATTCAGTAAAACCATACTGGCAAACAACACACGGTGCAAGGATCATAGTATTCAGTAAAACCATACTGGCAAACAACACATGAAGCAAGGATCATAGTATTCAGTAAAACCATACTGGCAAACAACACATGGAGCAAGGTTTGAAGCATTCAGTAAAATCATACTGGCAAACAACACATAAAGCAAGGATAACAGTATTCAGTAAAATCATACTGGCAAACAACACATGAAGCAAGGATCATAGTATTCAGTAAAATCATACTGGCAAACAACACACAGAGCAAGGATCACAGTAACCCTTACAAAAAAACCTGTGTCAAGTGTTTCAACTTCATGCATGAACACGCATGAAAACACAGGATAATCCCTGGTATTTGCCACTATTTGACACTCTCTCTCACTCATTCCACAGAAAACACTGATTAACACTCTTTTACACGTAAAACATGGAAACTACCCTTCACAGGTTTTCCTGTGTCCAATAGGACAATGCGTGTCATACATGAAACAAGAGAAAACCTGTGTCATAAACACGTGACAAAACATGATTTCACAGGACACAAATTTTATTTAGCCACTGGACTATTCTTGAAGAAATACTGCCACCAATTTAATATCATTAAAAGAGATAACTGTTTATGAGTCTTTGTGAGCCAACTTTGATTCATCATGGTGGTCATTATGACCATAATGCTTGCAGATAGATGTTCATTGTAGCTTAAGTTTCATTACTTGAAGTATATTATACACTAGCTTTTCATGCCAGGGTAGGTGGGGTGGGGAGGAGAGACAACCAGGGTCATATCTAGCTTTTAATTTCCTTCGGAAGGGGGGGGGGGGTAAACCTATTAAAAAACATATATCTATTATCAATTTCTCCTCCCTAAATTGGTTTAAAATTAATAGTCTCTGAAAGTTGGATTGCAGTTCCAACTTTAAGACTATTGGCCCTAAATTGTACTATTTGTTTCAAACAAACTTGAAGATTTTTGGTCTAAAATTGAAAATGTTTGGTCCAAAATTGAAAATTTATTTTTCCTAAAGTTAAACTTTCTCCCTGAATCATTTGTAAAGTTTGTGACTTGACACTTAGTTCAAAATGGATTATCTTTTGTGCAAAATATTTTTGGCTCTTAATTTAAGTTTTTTGGCCTTAAATTGAAACATTTTATTACAAAAATTGATAATTTTTTGAGTTAGTTTAATAGTGAAGATTATGGGCTCAGACAGAATTAAAGCTTTGTTGCTCAAAATCAATGGTTTTTGGTCCAAAATTGAAGATTTTTTATGCAAGCTGGAAGAGTTTTGTTTAGATAATTTAGTTGATATAAATAATTAATATCAATATCTCTGTCAGTCTGTTCTCCATGAGTCACTTAATATGTAGGTTTTTTTAATTTGTGACTGACAAAATTTGGGGGTGGGGTGGGGTAGGGGGAGGATTTCTCACTTCTGGAGAATAATTAAGCTCCCAATATCCCACCTAAGACATGTCATTTGCTAGGGGCAAAGTCATTACCAAATTGGGCCTATTTTAAAATATCATCAGCAAATTTGGGTAATTGATGATTTTATGATATCTTCATTTAAATTTTAGTTTATTGCCCGAATATGTACAGTATAGCATATTGTACTGGTATACCCCACTTAAATTTTTTCACAGTGAAGAAAATTCATATTTGTTTCTCGAGTCATTTCATGTTACAGGTAAATATTCTCTTTTTTTTTCTCCAAATTATTGTCAGTGGTTTAGTTCAAGTTTTCCATAACAATGATTTCATTACAGTTTGCAATCATGCATCAAAATACTACCACTACTACTACTACTACTACTACTACTACTACTACTACTACTACTACTACTACTACTACTACTACTACCACTACTACTACTACTACTACTACTACTACTACTACTACTACTACTACTACTAACAATAATAATTGTATCCAAATAATGTTTATAGACTTTTGTTTGGGATTAACAATGCATCAAAAGGCATGTAGGCACATGAGGTACATTCACATACCTGAAAGGCTAGTTAAAACGCAATGTAGAGTTAAGAAAATTATTTTTTCGTTCACATATACAGTGAAAATAAATGCATTAAATTTGAACAAATATTGATATTTTGAAATGAATTATGTTCCTTTCACTAAATTTTCTGAATGTTATTACTTTTGTGAAATGAAAATATTACACAAGTATCAAATTAAACCCAGGGGCATAGGAAAGGTCAATTCTCAGGGGATAAATACTCCCCCCATATTTCCTGGTGACAAGTGGAAAAATTGCAGTAGTTAATAAAGTTTCCATCAAAAGTTGCTGCTAGTTTTTTGGGGTGAGTATTCCAGGAACTTTTGGACAATGCCTTGGAAAATTTAACCCAAATATCCGATAATAATTTCAAAATTTCTCTCATAGGGGGAAAGTTTCCCCCTGCCTCCCTGATTCTTATACTTCTGATTATGGGTGGGATTCGTGGCAGCATTCAATGCTGGCATTCAGCCAGGGCTGGTTTCTGATTTAATTCATTTGTTTTGTATATTAACTTTTGAAATGAAATACTGAAAAGGAGAGCAGTTAAGCACTAGCAAAAATTAACATAAATGCTACATAATTATATTCAAGTTCCTTTGGAGATATCTACCATGCATATGCACAACTCACCATTGGGGCAAAAATACACTGTCCCCCCCCCCCCCCCTCCCCCTCTCCCTCAAAGATGATCTTTTATTTTGTAATTAAGAATACAAAACATCCTTAATTATCTATATAATTTATAATTAAGAGGATGTTCATCCTTTCCCCCACCCCTCCCCCCTACCTCTTCCCCCCACACACAAATCATTGCCTTCCAATTAAATTCTCTAGCTACCTATGCTTGGGCCTATGCTACCATGGAGTTCCTTTTAACACAAAACAAGGTTTTAAATCTAACACATGTAGCATAATCTAATAAGAGCCACTAATCTTGGAAGTCAAATCACCAAACTCACTCAAGCATGAAAGCAAACAGTCTAGGATTTGTTTGTCAACAAAGAGCTTTTGCTCAGATTTCTTAGAAATGGCTGCCATTGTGACTGTCTAATTCCCAAAGTTTATTGTGGAGGCAACAACTAGTCTGTAACTCTGCTAACTTGAATGGGAGGAAATTGTGCCATGTAGCTCCATGACTGCATGTATGTGCATGACATGATCTGCATATTTTTGTAATGCAAAAAGTAGGCAGGTTTTATTGATATTTCTATAGTGGGGTTGGATGAAAATAGCACAATAGAAAACAAGTTTGTAAATTACTTCAACTATACTACAAACAGTCTTATAATAAACTCAGAAGCATGTATGTGCATGACATGATCTGCATATTTTTGTAATGCAAAAAGTAGGCAGGTTTCATTGATATTTCTAGAGTGGGGTTGGATGAAAATAGCACAATAGAAAACAAGTTTGTAAATTACTTCAACTATACTACAAACAGTCTTATAATAAACTCATGATGATCTGCATATTTTTGTAATGTTTAATTGATATTTCTAGAGTGGGGTTGGATGAAAATAGCACAATAGAAAACAAGACTATATACAAACAGTCTTATCTGCATATTTTTGTAATGCAAAAAGTAGGCTGGTTTTATTGATATTTCTAGAGTGGGGTTGGATGAAAATAGCACAATAGAAAACAAGTTTATAAATTACTTCAACTATACTACAAACAGTCTTATAATAAACTCAGAGGCATAACCAGAGGAGGCGGGGGCATAGCCAGAGAGGGCGGGGGCATGAGCCCCAAGTTTCACAATATATTGTAATTATTAATTGCATCATTAACCTCTCCCCCGCAAAACTCTGCCCAACTCCCCCTCCTTCCTCCCAAATGCCAGTGTCTAGCCACACTACTCGACAAACTTAAATTAATGTTCACAATATATAAAAAGCATACACATTTTAGTAGTGTAGCTGCATAATAAAGGTAAGCTAATGAAACTTGTGAATCTTTGATACCACATTCAATTATTAGAGATTTTTAATTTTATTTTAATTTATTGCCTCTTTATGCCATGTACATTTAGTTGACACTACATTTTGTATAAGTTCCTACTGTGTAATTACTGAATGGAGGCAAACGTTCACTCTACGTATCTTGTGAGGGAAGTCAATCATGAAACTTTGAATAACCACATGATCAGGGGTGCATAGGAAGCTTTTATAAGGTGAGGGTGGCACAGCCTCTTAGGGGCTACTTCTTAAGTCATAGACATATGTCCTCCAGTCTGTAGATATAGTGAGTCCAAATCAACAGAGTAAATGCAGTACTTTATTTTAAAAGGGGCTCTTAATTTCATTTTTTTCAAAGCTGCGCATGCCACCAGTAATTGCACCTTCAACTGTTATTGAGGGCCTGCACTTTTCACTTTTGAAAGGGGGACTCTTCGTTTGTCATTTTTAGAAAAGTGTAATAGGTTTTTAGTGAAACTAAAACTTATAATGTATTCAAAATTGTTGACTCCAACATGTGTATATTACCAAAATAATTTTAAGAAAAGTCAAGCTTCAAGATTTGGTATTACACAATTCTTCCTAGAAAATAGATATGAACTTAAAACAGATATTTGTGCCAACCACTTGATTCTGTAAATTTATTTAACTTTGATAGGATTAAGACACGCATTGACACACTTTTTCACAGAACTTTTCATTGTTCTGACACAGGTTTTCAGGGTTTTACACGTATTTCCATGTGTTGGCACAGGGTTTTGCTTAAAATATATGAAGTATTATAGGTATTTTCATTCAAAACATTATATATGTATTTTTTAAAAGACATAATATCCATAATTTGAGAAAAGTCAAGCTTTCAAAATTTGGTATTACACAATTCTTCTAAGGAAATAGATATGAACTTAAAACAGATATTTGTGCCAACCACACAGTGAATTTATTTAACTTTGATAGTCAATTAAGATAAACACTGTACTCTGTGCAAGCTACATGTACCTATAGTATAGGTTCACTTGGTTTCACTAAACTGATCTCCACAGAAGCTTTTGTTGTGACTTCCTGCTTGGCTTTCTTTGCTTTATTATGCACTACCTGCTGGATTGTTGTGGTCTCTGACATTGGAGAGGTGTGAAGTGTGTTTTTGTTTAAAGAAAGCAGGATTACACATAATCTCGTTGAAACACAATAGAGTTACCCAGTGAATCAGGCAGTGACTTAGCTAGACTTTTTTGAAGGAATTTGTCTACTAACTGTGGTGTAGCGGTTATCATACATGTCTACAGACCACGAGGCCCTGGGTTCAAGCCTGGGTTGGGTAGACACGCCAGTGCACCACAACTGGGTTATCAGGCAGTGACTTAGCTAGACTTTTTTGAAGGAATGGGGGGTGGGGATCATAAATAAAACCCCAGTTTACCCTCCCTCCCCTACACACAGAAGAAATGAAATTTTAAGAGAAATACTTAAAGAATTTTGAATTTTGAGGAAAATAACTTTGGATATTTTGAGTGGAAAATAAGAACATCTTTGGGAAAATTAAGATATTTTGAAGAAAACCTGAAAATTTTTGGGAAAATATTGCATAAATTTTAGAAAAGATGCTTTAGACATTTTTAGGACAAGTTATGATATTTTAAGAAAAGCTTTGAAGTTTTTGAGTAAGATAATTTGAGGACAAATATCCGTAATGTTAGGAAATAACTTGATAACTTGCTAACTCTAACCTGCTAAGTAGGCCTAACTTAAAGATTCAATTTTCTGAAATATTCTATTAATTTTTCTCAAGATGGCTTTCATCAGGATTACCAAAACAATTCAACATACTGATTTTTCTGTTGTGCAAATTTTCTGGATTTTTGGAAATTCCTGACAAGGCCCTTTTCCTTCCTTTTAGATATGCCACTGGTTTTAGATAAAGATGTAAAATATTATTATCTCTTTAAGAAACCATGTAAACCAGTAAGTTTCTCTACTTGTTCAGTATTAAAAGTAATAATTCTGAGGAAAATCAAGCTTCAAAATTACACAATTCTCTCTAGGAAATAGATATGAACTTAAAACAGATATTTGTGCCAACCACTTTATCCTGTAAATTTATTCAACTTTGATAGGATTAAGAAACGCATTGACACACTTTTTCACAGAACTCTTTCATTGTTCTCACACAGGTTTTCAAGGTTTTACACGTATTTCCATGTGTTGGCACATGATTTGGGCTTAAAAGTTTATGAAGTATTATAGGTATTTTCATTCAAAAACATAATATATGTATTTTGTAAAAGATATAATATGAGGAAAGTCAAGCTTCAAAATTTGGTATTACACAATTCTTCCTAGAAAATAGATATGAACTTAAAACAGATATTTGTACCAACCACTTGATGCTGTGAATTTATTTAATTTTGATAGGATTAAGACATGCATTGCCACACTTTTTCACAGAACTTTTTCATTGTTCTCACACAGGTTTTCAGGGTTTTACACGTATTTCCATGTGTTGGCACATGATTTTGGCTTAAAGGTTTATGAAGCATTATAGGTATTTTCATTCAAAAACATATTATATGTATTTTATAAAAGATATAATATGAGGAAAGTCAAGCTTTCAAAATTTGGTATTACACAATTCTTCCAAGGAAATAGATATGAACTTAAAACAGATATTTGTGCCAACCCCTTCGTTCTGTGATTTTATTAAACTTTGATAGCATTAAGGCATGCAGTGACACACTTTTTCACAGAACTCTTTCATTGTTCTGACACAGGTTTTCAGGGTGTTACACGTATTTTCATGTGTTGGCACAGGTTTTGGGCTTAAAAGTTTATGAAGTATTATAGGTATTTCTATTCAAAAATATATTATATGTATTTTGTAAAAGATATAATATGAGGAAAGTCGAGCTTTCAAAATTTAGTATTACACAATTCTTCCTAGGAAATAGATGTGGACTTTAAACAGATATTTGTGCCAAGCACACAGTGAATTTATTTAACTTTGATAGGATTAAGACACGCATTGACACACTTTTTCACAGAACTCTTTCATTGTTCTCACACAGGTTTTCAGGGTTTTACACGTATTTCCATGTGTTGGCTCATGATTTTGGCTTAAAAGTTTATGAAGTATTATAGGTATTTTCATTCAAAAACATATTATATGTATTTTATAAAAGATATAATATGAGGAAAGTCAAGCTTCAAAATTTGGTATAACAGAATTCTTTCTAAAAAATAGATACGAACTTAAAACAGATATTTGTGCCAACCCCTTCATCCTGTGATTTTATTTAACATGAGGTGTACCTCTGCTTTCCGTTTAGTATGCACTGCAACCGCCGATTTTGGCCAAAATCGACGCTTGCACATCACACGCCTCGCCAGAGCAAGGGCAACCTAATATGATACCATTATTTGCTTGGCCTGGCACAGCTACGATCTAATTACATTGCCAACACGCATGAGTGTAATATGATACCTCTATCTGATGCACGTTGGGCATATTATTAATGCCCTTATTAATAGCATACTGAAAGGAAAGGGCTTGCACACATAATGACTTTGATAGGATTAAGACATGCATTGACACACTTTTTCAAAGAACTCTTTCATTGTTCTGACACAGGTTTTCAGGGTTTTACAAGTATTTCTATGTGTTGGCACAGGTTTTTGGCTTCAAAGTTTATGAATTATTAAAGGTATTTTTGTTTAAAAAAATTATATATGTATTTTGTAAAAAAAAATATATGAGGAAAGTCAAGCTTTCAAAATTTGGTATTACGCAATTCTTCCTAGGAAATAGATATGAACTTAAAACAGATATTTGTGCCAACCACACAGTAAATTTATTTAACTTTGATAGTCAATTAAGATAAACACTGCTCTGTGCAAGCTACATGTACCTATAGTATAGGTTCACTTAATTTTACTAAACTGATCTCCACAGAAGCTTTTGTTGTGACTTCCTACTTGGCTTTCTTTGCCTTATTATGCACTACCTGCTGGATTGTTGTGGTCTCTGATAGTGAAGAGGTGTGAAGTACGCTCTATAGTTAGGTATGGCCTAACTATAGAGCGTACATAGTTGAGTTCAGACGTATTTTCCACAACCAGATTTATTTATTGGATATTTTACCTCTTAACTGTGGATTCTTTTTACCCCACTTGGATATATATCATTGTTTTACGTTTCTGCAGATTATTCGTGCTTATTCATTGCCTGTCTATTTATTTTTGTTATCATTTGATGCAGTTTTTGTGTTTGTTATTTTTGCGTAACATTTGTGAACCTAATGTTATATAGCCTAACACACTATTTGTAGTTTTACCATTTCCACATTTTTTTATTCGGTGATCGGAACATTATTAATACTGTGACCTGAGTAAGTTTATTGTTTATTGTCATTCCATTCATATTCTTTTCTGTATTACAGTGTTTATTTGCTCTACCATTCTGTATTTCCTGTTTGTCAAGTATATTCATTCTTCTTGCCATCAATCATGTTCATTCTCACTCACAACCTCGTCTTCCCTGTACTGTTCTTGTTAACATACTCCCGAGTCTCTAACTCTCTAAACTCCTTGTATTCGTCGCAACCTCATTCATCCCAGGCATCAAATTTGCCTCTAAACGCCCCAGGAACTGGTTACCATGTTTTGTTTGGCTCTAGTGATTATTCAAATCACTCACTTGCAACTTATCTTTGTATCGATGGGCAATTACATTCGTACAAATCAAGTTGGAAATTGACAAAATTCAACTCACGCAGGAGAAAATTACTCCTTTTACTCCTTACCCTTTCTGGTGATATTGAAAGCAATCCTAGACCCTCCCCAAAATATCCTTGCAAACAATGCAACAAATCTGTTAAAAATAACCAGAAAGGTATTTGTTGTGATGATTGTGACTCGTGGGTTCATAGTAAGTGTGCAGGCATTAGTAATGCAGCTTACAATACTCTTGCATCATCATCTGATGATTGGTTTTGTTTGGAATGTTTGGCACCTTGTGGCCTGTGTGGACTCCAGTGTAGGAGATCCGAAAAAGCAGTACAGTGTGACAATTGTGATCTATGGATCCACACTAAGTGCTGTAGCATTGACGACTCAAAATACAGCGATCTCATGCATTCTAGCTGTACCTGGGTGTGTGACACTTGTGACTTCATGAACTTCTCTGATTCTTTCTTCTCAACTAACAATTCCATCAATTGTACTAACTCATATGAGCCACTTGAAAATTATTCTTCTGGCCTTGACTCGGGATCCAACCACCATCCCGATGTCAAATTGAAAACAAATCCCAAAAGGGAAAAAAGGAAGCTTCTAAAAGTTCTTGTTATCAAGTTTCAGAGTGTTCGAAACAAGACGGCCTCCGTGGAAAGTCTTATCAAAGAAAAAGACCCAGATGTCATTATTGGCACTGAAACCTGGCTTAATTCCGAAATTACCAGCGCTGAAATTTTCCCGGACAACTATACAGTTGTTCGTAAAGATAGAAATTCAAATACTTATGGTGGTGTACTACAGGCAATAAAAATGACCTGGTTTTCACTGAGCTCACTAAATTAGACTCTGACTGTGAAATTATCTGGACCAAATTCCAATTTCCTTTTCATAAAAATTAAGATATTTTGAGGAAAACCTGAAAGTTTTTGGGAAAATGTTGCATTTTTTTTAGGAAAGATACTTCAGAAATTTTTAGGACAATTAATGATATTTTGAGGAACGCTTTGGAGTTTTTGAGTAAAGAGTTAGATATTTTGAGGACAAACATCTGAAATGTTAAGGAATAACTTGATAACTAAGTAACTCTAGCCTGCTAAGTAGGCCTAACTTAAAGATTACATTTTCGGAAATATTCTGTTAATTTTTCTCAAGATGGCTTTCATCAGGATTACCAAAACAATTCTACATACCGATTTTTCTGTTGTGCAAATTTTCTGCCACTTCCCTTCCTTTTACACTGGAATCAAATAAAGATATAAATATAATCATCTCTTTAAGAGACCATGTAAACCAGTAAGTTTCTCTAATTGTTCAGTATTAAAAAAAATAATTTGATAAAAGTCAAGCTTTCAAATTTGGTGTACGATTTTGTCTTATAAGAGCAGATATTTGCATCTACTGAAGAGTAATTTAAGAAAAGAAATTTGATAAATTATTTGGTATCAAACTGCTTTTGCATTTACACCATTCATTTTTTGTAAGTTCTAGTCTAGTTCAAGTCAAAAATGTATGCTTAAAGATAGCCTAAAGATAAAACACTTAAGAGTCATCCTGTGATGAAAATAGATATAAAATAAAAAAAAACTGATTAATGATTAATTGTAATGATTTTGTCATAAATAAAATGCTTTTTCTCTTCCCCACCACATAATCATATTGCTGGTAATCAATTAGAGGATATTATATCTTTCCAGCAGTATTCAAGTTGTTACCACCTGAACAAAGTAATACACTTTCTTTGATTCTGCCAACTAAAGTATTATACCCACCCTCAAAAATGTTGTATTGATCCAGCGTAACAATGTAAGGTAAATTGTCATGTCCAAAAGCAACTGTGAAGGCCTGAGGGAAGCTAAATTTAATTGTCTTAAGAAGTGTTTTGAAAGTTATGCAAAAATTATGCTTTCGATACTAAAATTTCAAGAATTTTTTTAAAAATCATCTATGTACAACCAAAGGAAATTTCATGACATAGAGTCATGAAAGTAGTCTTGAGCTAAAATCACAAGTGTGCTGTGATAAAGTAGTTTTATCATGACCAATACAACCAATTAACATAATAAAATGTATTTGTCCCTCTTAAAATTTACCCAGGTAGTCCTCTTACAAAAAAACATGTATTGCCGGTTTTCAACGAGAGGACATTCTAATTTTCCTGCATTATATTTGTTTTTAAGAAGTAGATTTAGGGGTTACATGTATAAAACATCATGTCCTTGCATTTTATCATGTCCTTCCAGAGGCAAAACTTTTTCGTAACAGTTTCGCAAGTTTAATATTATTGGATAGACACAACAAAATTGAGCGTTATACAACTCGAGTCATAAAACAATTGAACAAGGAAAGTGACACTTAAATTGTAACCTTCCTATTTAAACACATTTTGCTTTTACAACTTGAAAGAAAACCAAAATTTTGACAAAACCTTGCATAATACTTATAATGTGGCAATGACTGTGTCTGTATGTCTACATATCCATAAAACATATATTAACTTTCACACACTTCCAAAGGAGGGCCTCCTTGCATAATGCAATGGCTTAGCTGTAAAGCTGCTTGAAAAAAACTTGAAAATTTGCCACGCTTTGCCACACTTCTTGTCACAGGTTGGAACTTGTTTTACCACACTTTTTCACGTCTTGTTGAAACACTTATTTTCACACATTTACATGCATGTCAGCCACACATGAACACATGTGTGATTACCTGTTAGACACGCAGGGGATTAGTTCCAATTTCATGCATTGTCATGTGTGTCACTTTTGTTTGCCACACGTGAAGGCTTTTCTCTGCCACATGTATTCCTGCAGGAACACAGACAAGGTTTGACACACTCTTTTTTGTAAGGGTATTATGGAGTTTACAAGTGATGCCATACTTCCAGGCGGTATCATAGACTTTTTCTAAATCAAAGAAGATGGCAATGAGGTGTTCCTTCCTGACAAAGGCTTTCCAGATAACGGTGATGAGTCTGGATTTTCTAAGGTATAACAACGTTTTCTAAAACCGCTTTGTTGGGGGGGAGAGGAATCTTTTGGTTTAAAGGAACCAATTACGCCTCTGATTTATTATCCGTTCCATGATCTTGCAGAGACATCAGTGAGGGCAATGGGGCTGTAGCTGTCCTCACCATTGCTTGAGAATCGGGGTGATGATAGCTGTTCTGCACATAGGAGGAAATTAATGTGAGGTCCAGAAGTAGTTGGAGTGTAGTGAGGAGGGTTTCGATGGCTTTGATGGGAAGATGTTTCAAGAAGTAAAATAGTTGACAGAGGAGATGTCACTCTAGCATGTCATTCAAGATCATATACATACAGGCGTAAAACCTATTGCCACAGTGCCAACTTGTACATGTTAACACAAACTTTCTTTGATGTAAGTAATTACCTGTGTGCCCTTTTCTACTCATGTCACAACAATGGAAATGCCCCTAGATTTTTTGAAATCAAAGTACAAATTTAAACTTTCAGTGAATATAAACAAGCAATTACTTACGTGTAAGAGGTCCAGTAGAAATGTCTAATTCCTCAGTCCAAGTGTCAGATCCAGTGCCCATCCTCCCTGTGGCCTAGTTCATGAGAAGATTTCAACAACAAGTCACAATTAGTCATTAGCCTAATTTCATGGCTATGAATGTTATAACTGAGAAATTGTCCTCTCAAATATTCTACAAAATATTACATGCTTATAACCAATGGTGCATGAAATTCAAAGCAAACACACACACATGCAGTTATATGCTGCATGTGAATTTTGAATCTTAAAATATTAAATTTTGAAAATTATCAGCAGACAAACAGAAACTGTGTTTACAAGTCAATTTAGATAACACCTCAAATTTAATGTAATCGTTTTTCCTTCCAACATCCCAACCCTGAGCTGGTGCTTTCATTACATTCCAATCAAAGTCGTTTCTGATAGCTATCATACCCTATACAAAAAGCATCACAGAATGCAGTATTTGGCACTGCTGAATATTAGAACTTGAGCAACATAGTAAATTTGTATGGTTATACACACAAATAAACCCCCAAGTTCCTTTCCAAACTCACTACTATAAGGAGTTATCAGAGAGCTCTGATGTGCTTTCTAGTACATGGGGAGCTTAACCCTTCTTGCCTTGAGCTTCATAACATCCAGTCAGCTACATGTACATATATATTTTTTCTCCACAAAACTGTTTCAAAATGATGACTTCATAATTTGTACACTACACACTCGAGGTAAGCTTAAGAAAAGCTCCTTAGTTTTACGAGGGTTAACGTTGGAAACTTCTTTGAATGAGAATGAAGATTAAATATATTGAGCCAGGTGAGCTATTGACAATTTACAGTTGTCATTGCTTTCTTAACTACATGAAATATTCATCTGCCTAATCTGGCACAATAACAATGTTTTCAGACATTGCTCTCAAAATAGTTTTGAAACATATGATAGAGGAATGTATAAGTAAGGACGACAGTAATTAGTAAAATCATACTGGCAAACAACACACGGAGCAAGGATCATAGCATTCAGTAAAATCATACTGGCAAACAACACACGGAGCAAGGATCACAGTATTCAGTAAAATCATACTGGCAAACAACACACGGAGCAAGGATCATAGCATTCAGTAAAATCATACTGGCAAACAACACACGGAGCAAGGATCATAGCATTCAGTAAAATCATACTGGCAAACAACACACGGAGCAAGGATCATAGTATTCAGTAAAATCATACTGGCAAACAAAACAACAGTATTCACACTGGAGCAAGGATCACATTCAGTAAAATCATACTAGTATTCAGTAAAATCATACTGGAAAACAACACACGGAGCAAGGATCAGTATTCAGTATTCAGTAAAATCATACTGGCAAACAACACACGGAGCAAGGATCATAGTATTCAGTAAAATCATACTGGCAAACAACACATGGAGCAAGGATCATAGTATTCAGTAAAATCATACTGGCAAACAACACATGGAGCAAGGATCATAGCATTCAGTAAAATCATACTGGCAAACAACACATGGAGCAAGGATCACAGTATTCAGTAAAATCATACTGGCAAACAACACACGGAGCAAGGATCACAGTATTCAGTAAAATCATACTGGCAAACAACACATGGAGCAAGGATCACAGTATTCAGTAAAATCATACTGGCAAACAACACATGGAGCAAGGATCATAGTATTCAGTAAAATCATACTGGCAAACAACACATGGAGCAAAATTCAGTAAAATCACACTGGCAAACAACACATGGAGCAAGGATCATAGTATTCAGTAAAATCATACTGGCAAACAACACACGGAGCAAGGATCATAGTATTCAGTAAAATCATACTGGCAAACAACACACGGAGCAAGGATCAGCAAGGATCAAGTATTCAGTACTGGCAAACAACACATGGAGCAAGGATCACAGTATTCAGTAAAATCATACTGGCAAACAACACATGGAGCAAGGATCATAGTATTCAGTAAAATCATACTGGCAAACAACACATGGAGCAAGGATCATAGTATTCAGTAAAACCATACTGGCAAACAACACACGGAGCAAGGATCATAGTATTCAGTAAAATCATACTGGCAAACAACACATGGAGCAAGGATCATAGTATTCAGTAAAATCATACTGGCAAACAACACACGGAGCAAGGATCATAGTATTCAGAGCAAGGATCATAGTATTCAGTAAAATCATACTGGCAAACAACACATGGAGCAAGGATCATAGTATTCAGTAAAATCATACTGGCAAACAACACATGGAGCAAGGATCATAGCATTCAGTAAAATCATACTGGCAAACAACACACGGAGCAAGGGTCTTAGCATTCAGTAAAATCATACTGGCAAACAACACATGGAGCAAGGATCATAGTATTCAGTAAAATCATACTGGCAAACAACACATGGAGCAAGGATCATAGTATTCAGTAAAATCATACTGGCAAACAACACACGGAGCAAGGATCATAGTATTCAGTAAAATCATACTGGTAAACAACACATGGAGCAAGGATCACAGTATTCAGTAAAATCATACTGGCAAACAACACACGGAGCAAGGATCATAGTATTCAGTAAAATCATACTGGCAAACAACACATGGAGCAAGGATCATAGTATTCAGTAAAATCATACTGGCAAACAACACACAAGGATCACAGAGCAAGGATCACAGTATTCAGTAAAATCATACTGGCAAACAAAAATCATAGTATTGGCAACTGGCAAACAACACATGGAGCAAGGATCATAGTATTCAGTAAAAATACTGGCAAACATACTGGCAAGGAAACAACAACACATGGAGCAAGGATCATAGCATTCAGTAAAATCATACTGGCAAACAACACATGGAGCAAGGATCAATGATCATAGCATTCAGTAAAAGCAGTAAAATCATACTGGCAAACAACACATGGAGCAAGGATCATAGTATTCAGTAAAATCATACTGGCAAACAACACATGGAGCAAGGATCATTCAGTAAAATCATACTGGCAAACAACACATGGAGCAAGGAAATTCAGTAAAATCATACTGGCAAACAACACATGGAGCAAGGATCACAGTATTCAGTAAAATCATACTGGCAAACAACACACGGAGCAAGGATCATAGTATTCAGTAAAATCATACTGGCAAACAACACATGGAGCAAGGATCACAGTATTCAGTAAAATCATACTGGCAAACAAGGATCAGTATTCAGTAAAACACACTGGCAAACAACACAGCAGCAAGGAT
The DNA here is from genome assembly GCA_020152595.1 of Chiridota heheva. Taxonomy (NCBI): domain Eukaryota; kingdom Metazoa; phylum Echinodermata; class Holothuroidea; order Apodida; family Chiridotidae; genus Chiridota; species Chiridota heheva. The sequence continues at coordinate 23,256 of JAIGNY010000245.1, forward strand.
CATAGTATTCAGTAAAAATACTGGCAAACAACACACGGGCAAGGAACAATTCAGTAAAATCATACTGGCAAACAACACATGGAGCAAGGATCACAGTATTCAGTAAAATCAGTAAAATCACATACACATGGAGGATCATAGTATTCAGTAAAACAACACATGGAGGAGCAAGGATCAGTAGTATTCAGTAAAAGTAAAATCATACTGGCAAACATACTGGCAAACAACACATGGAGCAAGGATCATAGTATTCAGTAAAATCATACTGGCAAACAACACATGGAGCAAGGATCATAGTATTCAGTAAAATCATACTGGCAAAAACACACAACACATGGAGCAAGGATCATAGTATTCAGTAAAATCATACTGGCAAACAACACACAGAGCAAGGATCAGCAAGTATTATTCAGTGGCAAAAATCATACTGGCAGTAAAAACAAACAACACACGGAGCAAGGATCATAGTATTCAGTAAAATCATACTGGATCAAACAGTAAAAATACTGGCAAACAACACACGGAGCAAGGATCATAGTATTCAGTAAAATCATACTGGCAAACAACACACGGAGCAAGGATCATACAATTCAGTAAAATTCAGTAAAACCATACTGGTAAACAACACATGGAGCAAGGATCACGGTATTCAGTAAAAGTCATACTGGTAAACAACACATGGAGCAAAAACAACTGGCAAACAACACATGGAGCAAGGATCATAGTATTCAGTAAAATCATACTGGCAAACAAACACGGAGCAACATCAGAGCAAGGATCACAGTATCAGTAAAACCATACTGGCAAACAACACACGGAGCAAGGATCATAGTATTCAGTAAAATCATACTGGCAAACAACACATGGAGCAAGGATCATAGTATTCAGTAAAATCATACTGGCAAACAACACACAGAGCAAGGATCATAGTATTCAGTAAAATCATACTGGTAAACAACACACAGAGCAAGGATCATAGTATTCAGTAAAATCATACTGGCAAACAACACATGGAGCAAGGGAGCAAGGATCATAGTATTCAGTAAAATCATACTGGCAAACAACACATGGAGCAAGGATCATAGATCATATTCAGTAAAATCATACTGGCAAACAACACATGGAGCAAGGATTCAGTAAAATCATACTGGCAAACAACACATGGAGCAAGGATCATAGTATTCAGTAAAATCATACTGGCAAACAACACATGGAGCAAGGATCATAGTATTCAGTAAAATCATACTGGCAAACAAACATGGAGCAAGGATCATAGCAGTATTCAGTAAAATCATACTGGCAAACAACACATGGAGCAAGGATTAAGTATTCAGTAAAACCATACTGGCAAACAAACACGGAGCAGCATGGAGCAAGGATCATAGTATTCAGTAAAATCATACTGGCAAACAACACACGGAGCAAGGATCATAGCATTCAGTAAAATCATACTGGCAAACAAACATGGACAAGGATCATAGCATTCAGTAAAACCATACTGGCAAACAACACACGGAGCAAGGATCGTAGCATGCAGTAAAATCATACTGGCAAACAACACATGGAGCAAGGATCATAGCATTCAGTAAAATCATACTGGCAAAAAAACACAAGGACATAGCATTCAGTAAACATGGAGCAAGGATCATAGTATTCAGTAAAACCATACTGGCAAACAACACACGGAGCAAGGATCATAATTCAGTAAAATCATACTGGCAAACAACACATGGAGCAAGGATCATAGTATTCAGTAAAATCATACTGGCAAACAACACATGGAGCAAGGATCATAGCATTCAGTAAAATCATACTGGCAAACAACACACGGAGCAAGGATCATAGCATTCAGTAAAACCATACTGGCAAACAACACATGGAGCAAGGATCATAGTATTCAGTAAAATCATACTGGCAAACAACACATGGAGCAAGGATCATAGTATTCAGTAAAATCATACTGGCAAACAACACATGGAGCAAGGATCACAGTATTCAGTAAAATCATACTGGCAAACAACACATGGAGCAAGGATCATAGCATTCAGTAAAATCATACTGGCAAACAACACATGGAGCAAGGATCATTATTCAGTAAAATCATACTGGCAAACAACACACGGAGCAAGGATCATAGCATTCAGTAAAATCATACTGGCAAACAACACACGGAGCAAGGATCATAGTATTCAGTAAAATCATACTGGCAAACAACACATGGAGCAAGGATCATAGTATTCAGTAAAACCATACTGGTAAACAACACATGGAGCAAGGATCATAGTATTCAGTAAAATCATACTGGCAAACAACACATGGAGCAAGGATCATAGTATTCAGTAAAATCATACTGGCAAACAACACACGGAGCAAGGATCATAGTATTCAGTAAAATCATACTGGCAAACAACACATGGACTGGATCAAATTCACTGGCAAACAACACATGGAGCAAGGATCATAGTATTCAGTAAAATCATACTGGCAAACAACACACGGAGCAAGGATCATAGCATTCAGTAAAATCATACTGGCAAACAACACACGGAGCAAGGATCATAGTATTCAGTAAAATCATACTGGCAAACAACACACGGAGCAAGGATCATAGTATTCAGTAAAATCATACTGGCAAACAACACACGGAGCAAGGATCATAGTATTCAGTAAAATCATACTGGCAAACAACACATGGAGCAAGGATCATAGTATTCAGTAAAATCATACTGGCAAACAACACATGGAGCAAGGATCATAGTATTCAGTTCATACAGTAAAATCATCAGTAAAATCATACTGGTAAACAACACACGGAGCAAGGATCATAGTATTCAGTAAAATCATACTGGCAAACAACACACGGAGCAAGGATCATAGTATTCAGTAAAATCATACTGGCAAACAACACACGGAGCAAGGATCATAGTATTCAGTAAAATCATACTGGCAAACAACACACGGTGCAAGGATCATAGTATTCAGTAAAATCATACTGGCAAACAACACATGGAGCAAGGATCATAGTATTCAGTAAAATCATACTGGCAAACAACACATGGAGCAAGGATCATAGTATTCAGTAAAATCATACTGGCAAACAACACATGGAGCAAGGATCATAGTATTCAGTAAAATCATACTGGCAAACAACACACGGAGCAAGGACCACAGAATTCAGTAAAATCATACTGACAAACAACACACTTTAAAGACAAGTCACTTTTAGTTGTACAGCTTATACCTGTATAATGTAAATTGTGTCAGGTGAGAGTGGCGCTATTTCCAACTCTCTACTCTGCTCCTTATCCACAATGAAAGTTCCAGACCCTGTATCTTCTCCACTTGATAATTTTTTGCTCCATGACACTTCATAGATCAAATGTGTGTTGGTGAAACTGAATGACAGTGGTGTTTCCACAGAAAGTATGGCTGAGTAAAAGGTTGACATTTTGTGAATCAGCACGGGACTGGAAGGGTCTGAAACAAAGAAAAAATACAGTACACAAAATACAGATCTGGTATAATAAATCAGAGCCCATTGGTTCATATAAGTCTGTATGTGTGGAAAGTCTGTGGAATACACAGCTATAGTTCTGTTGCATGGAAATAAACAATTTTCACACTTTACAAAACATTTGTACAAGGACAAACAGTTCTGCAACCTAAATCAACAAGATGTGTATAGCACATGTCACAACTTGAAGTTGGTGTAGCAGGTATAAGCCAGGCATTATGGCACATGAGGAGGGGGATGTTTGTATCTTGCCTCACAAATCTGTCACAATCAAGATATGTTGAGGTTAGATGACTAACCGACATGTCCATAACATCTGACATGAATGTGAGTTACTATAGTCAATGTGGGAATGGGCTGCTATGCATGTACAAGAGATTCAACTGATTCATTTGTTAGCATAGCCTCCTTATTCTGTAAATATTGTAAAGATTGATAAAATGTCAGTGGTATAATTTGGACAGACATTTGCCACCATTCTCTGTCCATCTTTTTCAACCCCAATGCAAGAATCATGCCAATGACTGTGATAACAGCATATATGTAAGAAAGAAAGTTAATTTTCTATAGGAAGACTAATAATTCTCATTCATTTTTTACAGGAAAGTTCTCAAAAAAAGTAAGGAGAAATGCATAAACTCCAGCTATCATAAAGTATGAGCAAAACACATCCATGGGACACAACATGTAAAAAATAATGCTTTTTCAGAATAAAATCAAAACTTAGAATTTTCATTAGAAAAACCAACTTAACATTTGAGAAATAGAGTCTATGGTGCAAAGGCATTCATTGCCCATTCAAACAGGATATGACATCACAGACAGGTTTGGGAGACCCCAGGCGGTAGACGTCTTACCTTGTTCTGAATGCTAAGCAGAGACAGAAGTACTATGACTTTCTTTCTATTTATACATACATTTTCAGTTAACCTGAAAATATAAATGATTATCAAAGTTCAATTCTCCCAACAATTTAATCATAGTTGTATACATACTCCTTGTGATAAAACGATATTGTATGCACAAGTCAAATAATGCAGCTACATGTTTAAATATTTCATTCTTAGAGAAAATATTTTTAATACAAATCGATTCTTTTTTAAACATCAAATTTTTAATCTTGTGAGAGTTCGAATCATAAAACAAATTGTACAAAAGGGTTGAATTAACAAAAGGGGAATAATTTGTGTGATTATTTTTGATTATCTGCTTATTTGAAAGGGTATACCAGCAACATTTGTATCAATAGTTGCAGGGGCTTTACATAGATAGATCGACATGTGCACATATATATAAAGCGTGCTTTACATTGATAGATCAGTATGTGCACATATAAAGCATGCTTTACATTGATAGATCAATATGTGCACATATAAAGCTTGCTTTTAACATTGATAGATCGACATGTGTACATATAAAGCGTGCTTTACATTGATGATCACCATGTGCACATATAAAGTGTGCTTTACATTGATGATCACCATGTGCACATATAAAGCATGCTTTACATTGATAGATTAAAATGTGAACATATAAAGTGTGCTTTACATTGATAGATCAACATGTGCACATATAAAGCATGCTTTACATTGATAGATCACCATGTGCACATATAAAGATACATATGATCACCATTGTGATCACATATAAAGCATGCTTTACATTGATAGATCAAAATGTGAACATATAAAGTGTGCTTTACATTGATAGATCAACATGTGCACATATAAAGCGTGCTTAACATTAATAGATCAACATGTGCAAATATAGAGTGTGCTTTACATTAATAGATCAAAATTTGAACATATAAAGCATGCTTTACATTGATAGATCAACATGTGCACATATAAAGCATGCTTTACATTGATAGATCAACATGTGCACATATAAAGTGTGCTTTACATTGATATATCAACATGTGCACATATAAAGCATGCTTTACATTGATAGATCAACATGTGCACATAAAGCATGCTCTACATTGATAGATCACCATGTGCAAATATAAAGCGTGCTTTACATTGATAGATCAACATGTGCACATATAAAGCATGCTTTACATTGATAGATCAACATGTGCACATACAAAGCGTGCTTTACATTGATAGATCAACATTTGCACATAAAGCGTGCTTTACATTAATATATCAACATGTTCAAATATAAAGTGTGTTTTACAGTGATAGATCAATATGTGCACATATAAAGTGTGCTTTACATTGATAGATCAACATGTGCACATATAAAGCGTGCTTTACATTGATAGATCAACATGTGCACATATAAAGTGTGCTTTACATTGATAGATCAACATGTGCACATATAAAGCATGCTTTACATTGATAGATCAACATGTGCACATATAAAGCATGCTTTACATTGATAGATCAACATGTGCACATATAAAGCGTGCTTTACATTGATATATCAACATGTGCACATATAAAGCATGCTTTACATTGATAGATCAACATGTGCACACATAAAGCGTGCTTTACATTGATAGATCAACATGTAGATCAAATATAAAGAGTGCTTTAAAGTGATAGATCAACATTACATATAAAGCATGCTTTACATTGATAGATCAACATGTGCACATATAAAGCGTGCTTTACATTGATAGATCAACATGTGCACATACAAAGTGTGCTTTACATTGATAGATCAACATGTGCACATATAAAGCATGCTTTACATTGATAGATCAACATGTGCACATATAAAGTGTGCTTTACATTGATAGATCAACATGTGCACATATAAAGCATGCTTTACATTGATATATCAACATGTGCACATATACGCAGCATGCTTTACATTGATAGATCAACATGTGCACATATAAAGCATGCTTTACATTGATAGATCAACATGTGCACATATAAAGCGTGCTTTACATTGATAGATCAACATGTGCACATATAAAGCATGCTTTACATTGATAGATCAACATGTGCACATATAAAGCGTGCATTTACATTGATAGATCAACATGTGCACATATAAAGCGTGATTTACATTGATAAATTAACATGTGCACATATAAAGCGTGCTATACATTGATAGATCAACATGTGCACATATAAAGCATGCATTACATTCATAGATCAACATGTGCACATATAAAGCATGCTTTACATTGATAGATCAACATGTGCACATACAGCGTGCTTTACATTGACAGATCATCATGTGCACATATAAAGCATGCTTTACATTGATAGATCAACATGTGCACATATAAAGCGTGCTTTACATTGATAGATCAACATGTGCACATATAAAGCATGCTTTACATTGATAGATCAACATGTGCAAATATAAAGAGTGCTTTACAGTGATAGATCAACATGTGCACATATAAAGCGTGCTTTACATTGATAGATCAACATGTGCACATATAAAGCGTGCTTTACATTGATAGATCACCATGTGCACATATAAAGCATGCTTTACAGTGATATATCAAAGCATGCTTTACATTGATAGATCAACATGTGCACATATAAAGCATGCTTTACATTGATAGATCAACATGTGCACATATAAAGCATGCTTTACATTGATAGATCAACATGTGCACAATTAAAGCATGTTTTACATTGATAGATTGTGTTATGATGTGCAGGCAGTGTGTGTCATATCTTGTTACAAACAGTGCACATGTTTTTCAAGAAGATCATAAAATAATGATTTTCTTTTAATTACTTCTTGTTTTTTCACAAAATTAAACATAAGTATACATTGCCTAAAACTAAATCATGCTTTTATCCTCACCAAACATTGATAAGAAAGACAATGATAAAGTTGCTGATAGTTTACAGAAGTAAAATTTTAGTGCAGTATATGTCAAAAATGGCTGCTTTTCATGGCACAATTTTGTGGATGTTGATTTCAGTACATCATTGCTTTAAACAACATATAACCAGTGACAATGGTGGGTTTCTTGTCTTCCTTGCATGATATACTGTAGACTTCTATACTTACAAATGGTAATCATGATTTGACATGAAGCTGTGTTTCCTGATGGATCAATGGCTGTATATCTTATGGTGTGTCTTCCAACACCCAGGGAGTCACTTGGTGTAATGGAGGAATCACTGGTAACTGTCACAAATCCTGAATTGTCTGATCCTTCCGGCTCAATCCAGGTCACTACAGCTTCAGTTTCACGAGATGCCGCCTCTTTAGAAATATCATCTGGACATGTTATTGCTGGATCTTCATTGTCAACTGTCAAAGGAGTAATAGAATTGAAAATACAAATACAAATAAAGTAGCTGAATTGTGTGAAAACATGTAAACTAAAACTAAACAATGCAGAATCAATGTAATTGTCAAACTGCCAAACTGTAAAGTCCGTACAAAAAGCCAAAATAACACCTTCTGGATTTTCCTTCTGTTTATGTCTTATGGGTATGTTTTTCCATTGGTTCTCAAAATGCAAAAGTTGCAAGAAAATTTAGAAATTTATTGCCAATTTTTAGCAAGGAATGTTGAGCATACATATTTTGTACAACAAATACATATCGGTGGCAAAAAAAGTTTTAAGATAATTTCTGTCAGCAATGATGAACATTCAAAATATTTGGTGAAACAAGCTAGTGACAAAATGTTGACTACTTCAGTCTGTATGAACCTGCAGATGCATGTACTAAATATTCAGATGGCATTATTGAACAATACAAATCTAGCATTAAACTCAAATGCTGCTATTTTTGGCAGTCTTTTTAATCATAATAAGTGAAAAGATGTACCAATAAGTGGTGTTTTATATAGCTAAGTTCCCAGAATGCAGAGGTATACTATCAACAAGTACAGCTGTAAATAAGAAGCGGTTTTTCAATAGCAAACTTAAAACAACAGTTCAATCCTACACATCAGGATATATCTGTATTTCAGGAATTGCTTCTTCATTCCTTAGTGCAGGGTATTGCAGGATAACACTATTTATCACAGAATGACTGTGAATCATACTATGAATGTCAATGATACATAAAACAAACATGTACCAAGTCACACTGTTCATCATTGAAAGAAACATGCTATCATCCTCTTCCATTAATTCTTACTGCAAGTTTAAGAACTCACCAACAGTAATACGTATATAACATGTAGCTGTATTTCCTGATCTATCTGTTGCTGTGTATGTAATTGTCACACTTCCAATGGGAAACATGGCCTCTGGAGCTATATTTGGGTTGGCTACTACTGACACTACAGTGCCTGAGTTGTCTGTTGCACTTGGCACATTCCATGTTACTGAAGCTTGACTTTCTCCAGGTGGTGTGTTTACTGAGATATCACTTTGACACGTAATGGAAGGATCCTCTTCATCCACTAGGAATAAAAATGAAGTTTTTTGAAATCATGATTCTCACAGTGATAAGTATATTAAAACGATCCCTTACATGTATAAGATTGAGTGGAAATAATACCCTACATTTGTTAACTATTGATTTTATATTATCACAGAAGTGTCAATTTTCAAGCTACATTTGGGTTGGCTACTACTGACACTGCAATGCCTGACTTGTCAGTTGCATCTGGCACATTCCATGTTACTGAAGCTTGACTTTGGGCATGTGGTGTGTCTACAGTGAGATACCACTTTGACATATAATGATGGTGTCCATGCAATCAATTGGGAGAAAAAAGAGAGTGTATCAAAATCAAGATTTTTATGGCAAAGAGTTTATTTGTATACCCTAAATATTATTGATTGGAAAATTATGCCCATTGTTTCTTCACTTCTAAAACAATCAATTATTTATGAACTGTCAATTACCAGCGAAGCAAAATCTTGATATGTGAGTAAAGAGCTTAGTCTTGAACATGTGATTTTTTGTACCCCTTTATATTTCCCTTTTGTACGTAGACAACATGTGTATAGGGGTGGGATGGAGTGGGCATAGTGATCAGGACAAGGGGCACTCTTTTAATAGTAGAACTGCTGGAAGGATAAAATGCTTGGCTATTCCAAGCTACCATAGAGAAAAGGCTTATTGAGGGATGTATATGCAATAATGGAGCTTTGAAAATTACCTGAGCTTTGAAAGATGCACTTTTTCTTGGTTTCAGATTTTCACAACATTTTACTACATTTAAGTCTGCAATTTTTTTTTGAGTTGTACTAGATATTTTAGGACAAAAAAGGTCAAGATTACTATCTCACCCAGTAACCAGCTGTTACGTTTTTAGTCATTATTTACCAAAATACCCCATGTTCATCTGAACCGATTTTTGAAAGCAGAAAAAAAGTGTATGTTAGTTTTCATTAAATAATTCAGTCCTTATCCCATCCCGACCTCTCTACAACACCCACACATTCCCAGGCCTACATCCTGGTTTGTAATTTAGTTTCAATTTAAGAAAACGCATGTCAAGCACAGCATGAAAAAATTGCAAGAGTTAAGCCACATTAAAGCAAAATTATGGGTTAATGTAAGACTAGACATCGCAAACAACAGAAATCCAAATGCCGTCTGCTGATAATGCACCTTCCACCATCTGTTCCACATGCCATCACAACCTCTGCCCCATATAACACCTCACACCACTACATACATCTTGCAATCCCCCTGACATTCATCTGTCATTCCACCACATGTCACCACAACTAAAATCCAGATTACACCCCACAACATGTCCCACATACCATTACACCCTGTCCCACATGTCAACCCACCCTGCCCCATATGTTAACCTACCCTGTCTCACATGCCAACCCATCCTGTCTCACATGCCAACTTACCCTGCCCCACACATCCCGACCCACCCTGCTCCACATACCAACCCATCCTGTCTCACATGCCAACCCACCCTGCCCCACATCCCAACCCACCTTGTCCTAAGTGCCAACACACCCTGTTGAACATGCTACTCCACTTTCTGTACCACATGCCATCCCACACTATCCTGCATACAATTCCACTATCCTACATACAATCCCACCCTGTCACACATGATATCCCACCACGTCCCACATGACATCCCACACTGTCTCACATGACATCCCACCCTCATACCAATTTGTCCATCTACAAATCATCTTCTCCCCTACATTTCAGATGACATCTCACCACATGTCCCTTAAAAATATACTCAATTTTATATTTTCCCATATAAATCAGATAGGACTGCTGATCAACAAAATCAGTCTTTTATGCTTCTTTACTCTAAAGCACATGTTGTTTATATTTCTTTTCATGCCCAAGACACTTAATTTCAATTCTTTTGAGGCAAAGAGCCTAAAATTGTTACATTTTTCTTTCATGCGAGACATATTCTAAAACCTATTTATTTCAGGAATGTCATTATCATAACAAACAAACTCCTTCAAAAACTTTTACCAAACACTCAAAACAAAGAAACTCTTCAAAAAGTGTACCCAGATGCCAACGAGCATGATGCACCACCATGCAGGGAAAGTAGAAAAGCTTTCACTATTCATTCAAATAGTCAAGCTAAAAATGAGTGCTTGCAGTTGGCCAATGACAATGTAATTGACATGGAAACACTCTTTCGGTTAAAAAATAAGAAACATAAATATATGATATATAAATGATAATTCAGCTGCTGTGATCACAGAGGCTGCGACTGCATAAAACAATAAACAATCTAAAAAGTATTCAATACTTAATCAAGATTATCTGATCGCATCCAGATGCTTTCATAGACAAAGCATATAACATTAACACTGGTCATACACTCTATGAATCTATTTTATTACAGAATGAACACAACGGGCTTGAATGTGTCAGGTTTTGGTTGAATCCTAGACCTGCTTTGTCAAATACTTAAATCAGTATGTTACTTCATAGGTGAAACATTCTGTGTAATATATCTATCACAGAATGACATCAGGATTAGGGATCCTGTATATAACATATCCTGTAGTTAATATTTAAAGGTGTATAGTTAATATTTAAAGGTGTATGGGCAGAAAGAGCTAGCTTTCAATTCTAAACAGAATAGTCTTTAAATTACGTCAAATGCACCTGCAGTTTCTGAGTTATGACTCATAAAGTTTAAAGAATTTTTAATGTACTGTATGCACAAATTATGATGTATAGAAAGATGGGACAAAATTTCTGTCCCAAAATCCAGTCACTAAAAACCACTGGACTGTATTCTTCTACTAATTGGGGGTGTGATGGACATTCAAATCCTCATGGTCATATTTAAATGCTAACATTCAAATAAGAATTGATGAAGGATTGCAAACAACAAGTTAACACCAGACATCGCAAATGATCAAATCCCCTCTCCACTAATAACATGCTTTCCACCATGTCACAACTGCCATTCCACCCTCTGTTCTGCATGATGTCCCATTCTATATCCCTCCCTACAGGAAATCATACATGAAATCCAGATACCATTCCACAACATGACCCATATGCCATCACATCTGCAATCAAATGTCAACTCACCACCCTATCCAATATACCATGCATGGCACCCTGTCCAACATGCCATCCCTCCCTGTCCCACATACCGTGCCACCTTGTCCCACATTCCATCCCTCCCTGTACTATGTGCCATCCTACCCTGTCCCACATGCTATCCTTCCATGTACCACGTACCAGCCTACCCTGTCCTGTTCTATCCTATCCAACATGCTATCCCACCCTCTCCCATATGCCATCCCACCTGAAATCCAGATGACATACCATCCTGTCTTACATGTCATTACTCTCTGTCCCCCATGCCATCCCACCTTGTCCCACATGCCATCCCAGCCTGTCATAAATGCCATGACACTACCTTGTTTCACATGCCATGACACCCTGTACCACATGCTATCCCACCCTGTCCTATGCCATGACATCCTGCACCACATTCCATGCTACCCTGTCCCACATGCCACCCTGTCCCACATGCCATCCCACATTTCATCCTATCCTGTGCCCCATGCCATCCCACCTTCATCCTAATTCCTACATCTACCAACCATTCTACCATCTTTCACCCAACATTCTTTCCTCTAAGCCCCATCCCCACTTCTATCAACTCAACATGCCCCATTCATCTACCATCCCCCTTCACCTGCCATCCTCTGTTCATCTACCATCCCACATTCACCTAACATCCCCATTCACCTACCATCATCCATTTACCTACTATCCTAACCCACCTTTTGCCATTCACTCATCTACCCAAAATACTCTTAACCATCTCACCATTCCAACCTTCACTCACTCCATTACACTACAGCTCCCCCCCCCTCCCTCAGCCTTAACTTAGATCTGACACTTCCAACATAAACATGCTCAATTTTTTCCCCTTATAAACCAAATGTTCTATCTACCAAATCAGAATGAAAATTTGTTGCAGATAAACTTGGAAGTTTATCATAAGTCTATTATGTTTCCACTCTATTTTAACAAAACTTTATTATTTTTTCCCTATTCATTTCCAAGACGCTTCATTATAAATTCCATTCAGTCTTCAGTTCTATTATTCAACTTTTTTTCATCCCAGAACAAATCCTTTAACAGCTGCTATTCAAGTCTGAAATGCATTTGTTATCCTTTATATAAATTTCTTTTCATAGAAATACTTGGAATTGCATTCCTAGGGAACAATTTTTGTTCCGTAGTAGCTAAACAATGTGTGGGGCCAAACAAACATTAGATGTGGACAGACAGACAAAGAATAGATGTGGATGGACATACAAACAGACGGACAGACGAGCAGTAAGGATGCTATATCCCCTCTTCACCAGCTTTGTTGGTGAGGGGATAACAAGAAAAGTCATAGGTTTTCTTGATGTGATGTCACATTTCAATAAAATGTAAAAAGGCCGGAAGAATAAACAAGTGTAACCGATTTTGATGAAACTGTTTGATTTTTCCATGGTTTATTGCATATTTTCATGGTTTTATTGCATATTTTCATGATTTTATTGCATTTTTTATAGTTTTATTGCATATTTTCATGGTTTTATTGCATATTGTCATGGTTTTATTGCATATTTTCATGGTTCATTACATATTTTCGTGGTTTATTGCATATTTTCATGGTTTATTGCATATTTTTATGGTTTACATGTATAACAAATTTTCTTTCAATTAAGCAGAAGTTGTTGGTACCTGGTCATAGATCTTTAAGAACTCACCAACTGTAATACGTATATAACATACAGCTGTATTTCCTGATCCATCTGTTGCTGTGTACATAACAGTCATCATTCCAATAGGAAACATTGCACCTGGAGCTACATTTGGATTGGCTACTACTGACACTACAGTGCCTGAGTTGTCAGTTGCACTTGGCACATTCCATGTCACTGAAGCTTGACTTTGGCCAAGTGGTGTGCTTACTGAGACATCACTTTGACACGTAATGACGGGATCCTCACGATCCACTAGGAGAACAAATTGTAGAGAAACGCAATTCTTTCAGTAAAATGTAAAACAATCATGCCAGTAAGGATGAATGAGAATTATTTATGATCAATTTTTCTTCACTGCCAAAACTATTGATTGTCTGTTTTTGGGGTGGGGCATGTGTCATTTAAGTATAGATCATACATGACTTAATAATTTAAGCAGAACTAAAAGGCTTTGTGGTTCCAATGCATATAATGAAATATTAGTTTCACCTGACTGTCTTCTCCTGCTAATTGGATGCCGCATAATGGACATTTAAAACCTCTTCATTATATTCAACCTCTCCCTTTCAAATAACATTGGGGAAGGATTGCAAAACAATAAGTTAACATAAGAAAATTCATAGGTTTTCTTCTTGTGATGTCAGAAATTTCAATAAAACGTAAAAAAACCTTAAAAATAAAAAATTGTAACTAATTTTGATAAAATTGTTTAATATTTTTATGGTTTATTGCATATTTTCATGGTTTATTGCATATTTTCATGGTTTATTGCATATTTTTATGGTTTACATGTATAACAAATTTTCTTCCAATTAAGCAGAAGTTGATGGTACCTGGTCATAGATCTTTAAGAACTCACCAACTGTAATACGTATATAACATACAGCTGTATTTCCTGATCCATCTGTTGCTGTGTACATAACAGTCATCATTCCAATAGGAAACACTGCACCTGGAGCTACATTTGGATGGGCTACTACTGACACTACAGTGTCTGAGTTGTCTGTTGCACTTGGCACATTCCATGTTACTGAAGCTTGACTTTGGCCAGGTGGTGTGTTTACTGTGACATCACTTTGACACGTAATGGAAGGAACCTCTTGATCCACTAGGGGTAAAAATGAAGTTTTTTGAAATCATGATTCTCACAGTGCTAAGTATATTAAAACGATCTCTTACATGTATAAGATTGATTGGAAATAATGCCCTACATTTGTTAACTATTGATCATAATTATAACAAAATCACAAATCTTTCAGTAAAAAGTGTATAAGAATGATGCAAATAAGAATGGTTGAGAATTATGTTCAATTTTTCCTCTCTGCTAAAACTATAGCCTTTTCAAGGCAAGTTAAATAGCCAGAAGTGAATACGTCAGGTTATGACAACCAATCAACTGCTGGGGAAAATTACCCTTTACTAACCAACCAATCAGCTGCAGGGAACGTTGCACACATCAACAATACGGGTGAATATTACCTTCATTTATTTGTATGCATGTACAAACAGTATGTACAGTAAGTCAGTGCATACATTACATATGTACATACGTACAGCTGTGTAAAATGTATTTATGTTTTGTATGCACACATAAAGTTCCAGCTGAAAATGTAAATTTGCATCAAAGTTTAAACTGCTTTGCTTGTAGTCCTATTTCTACTCTGGGAATTTTGTAGTTTTCAAAAAGGATTCCAAACCATCTTTCCATCAGTTTGTCGCAAGGAAGTAGACAAATAACCAGGTAACAATAAAGTTGAAATCTGCATGGCCTCACGAACGATTATGACATCATACCATTAATGCAGGTCTAGAATGTGTACTTTGGGGTTCTCATTGCTTCAGCATTCCTAAAACTTTAAAATAATTTGTGCAAAGTCAAAACAAAAACTTAGGACGTAAATTCGCAATAATTATTCAAATTTTAAAACGGAGCCCAGCAGGAATTATTAGACCATACAGTTGGAAAAAACAAGACCAGTTCAGACCAGCTGGATATAAGCAAGACCAATTGGGAATCAAAGACCAGTTGGAATTACCAAGACCAATTGGAAATAAGCAAGACCAGTTGGGAATCAAAAATCAGTTGGAATTACCAAGACCAATTGGAAATAAGCAAGACCAGTTGGGAATCAAAGACCAGTTTGAATTACCAAGACCAATTGGAAATAAGCAAGACCAATTGGGAATCAAAGACCATTTGAAATTACCAAGACCAATTGAAATAAGCAAGACCAATTGGAAATAACCAAGACCAGTTGGAAATGAGCAAGACCAATTGGAAATGAGCAAGACCAATTAAAAATAATCCAGACCAATTGGGAATAGACCGAAATTCCAATATGGAATTTTTTTTCCAATTGGAAAAAATCCCAACTTGAATTTTCTCCTGGAAGGTATTCAACAACGACAGCCTAATGTTATGAAATTGTGCCATTGACCTAACAGCACAAAAATAAGAAGGCAATATCAAGTGATATCAGCACCTTATCTCTTGCTATTGTGAATGAGTCGACTGAGTTTCCATATCGGGAAAACTATTGTGAATTTAGGGAATATGCTTTGTTGAAAGGTTTCACTCTGGTATAGAATTCCATAATCAAATCAGGCTACAATTCAAGTCTCTGAATAGATCGGTGAACAATCCATTTCTGCATCCATGTACTGTTGATTAGTGTGTAAAAGCATATATTTGAATAGGCTTGACCCCATACCCTAGTGAATTGTGCAGATGATCAGTATTCCCCTAGCATTTGATTGGTCCTTTTTAAAGATGAATTTCAACAATGTGACATTATTTAAATCAAATTTCCAGAAATTGATGATTGTGATATGAAAAAGTCAATAGATAATGATATGGGGGGAGGGGGACACATGTCTTGATGTATCAGTGATTCACGTAGGTTTTGAACTTGTGCCTTAATAATTGAAAAAAGATAGAGAAATAGCAGCTGAAAGTGACACTCTAGACAAATGTCAACAAGTTGAAGAGATGTGATATAGGTATAGCATATGATGAATTTAAATCCTATGCCTCACATTACTTTACTTGTACATAGCTGATATTATTTTGAATCTCTTAGACCTTGACCTTTACGCTATGGTCACATACAAACCTGACACTTGCATATAATTACTCTCCCTCTACACACACACCCAAAGGCAGTTGGGGAGGGGGAGGCAAACATGAACATCTTGTTTGAGACATGACTTTGACACATA
Organism: Chiridota heheva; assembly: GCA_020152595.1. Lineage (NCBI taxonomy): Eukaryota > Metazoa > Echinodermata > Holothuroidea > Apodida > Chiridotidae > Chiridota > Chiridota heheva. The sequence goes on from JAIGNY010000245.1 coordinate 40,112, forward strand.
ATAACAAGGTCCTCTCCATCCACTCGAGTACAAATAAAGTGTTGTTGATTCTTATAGTACTAAATTAATACTCTGTTAATATATATTCCATGACAATTTTTAACCACCCACACACAGCCTTCAAATCTCTGTAATGCACTGTGTTGCTTTGAAGTTAAAAGTAGAGAAAGTCACAATAGACCTAGTAATGTCATGAATTAAACCATGGATGGTAATGATACATAAAACCAACATTAACATGAATATAATGATATCACATGGGTCATGACTAACAAAATGGAATTCCATGTTATGAACTTTTTCCCAATAAGTCCTACTACATGTTTAAGAACTCACCAACTGTAATGTGTATATCACATGTAGCTGTATTTCCTGAGCTATCCCTTGCTGTGTATATAATTGTCACACTGCTAATGGGAAGCATTGTACCTGGAGCTACACTTGCACTTGCTGTTACTGTCACGATACCTGAGTTGTCTGTTGCACTTGGCACATCCCATGTTACTAAAGCTTGACTTTGGCCAGGTGGTGTGTTTACTGTGACATCACCTTGACACATAATGACGGGATCCTCTGCATCAACTAAAAAGAAAAATGAAGTTTTTTTAGTCATTATTCTAAAAGCAAAACTGCATTTAAATAATACCCAATATCAATGTGTAATGTAAATGATTAGAATAGCTTTAAAGGGGGCATGCAACTGTTTCAGAAGTTTTTAAATAAACACACCCGACCAGTTCATTTAACAGTGGAGGCAGTCAAAAATTGACTGCTGACACGCACTCTTTTGCATGGTGTGAAATTGGTTGGAAAAATGATTTCCCGTTGTTAATTTCAAAGGTCCTTCTTTTCACCCTGGTCCTTAGATGCTTCAACATGTGCAAGAGCAACCCAGAGCACACACACCACGTGGGAAGGTAAAGGGTTTGAGGAAACTATGTTTATGTGTTGCTCATTGCTGAGTTTTCTGCACAATCCAAAGCTGTATGTGTTCATGTATCTTTTTTATATGCAAGCTCACAAAATAAGATTAATTGTAAAGAATTGTGGCCAAATTATCAATGACGAAAAGCAGAAAATAAGACAATTTCCACAACCACAATGTGAAAAGAAGTAAAATGCAAAAGCGTAGCGAGGTGGCGCGGAGGGGGGGGGGGGTGCCAGCTGTATATGCTTTGCGCATTCGGCATGGGTTCTAGGGGCCCGCCCAAGCTATGTATTTTGGTGGACTAGAGGGTGCCTAAAAACGACTTATATTGTATTCAATTGCCCGATATATTAGCTACGTAAAAATGTAAAATCATACTGAAAATGATCAAAATTACTGTTGATGACTACTCATTTGACAAGGTCGTTCCTTTTTTTTCTCTTTTGTTATTATCATTATTATTATTATTATTATTATTATTATCATTATCATTATTATTATTATTACTATTATTATTATTATTTATTATTATTATTATTTATTTTTTTGTGGGGCAGCTGCCACCATGGGGTGTGTTATACAAACTCCTATGAGTTTGTGGTACACTGCCACCATTCATTTATACATAAATGAAAAAACAAGTAAAATAATACAAGATAGACATCAAGTACATGTTGTCCGTTAATTAAAATCAAACTCCAAACACGAGAAATTGCATTGCTCTAATCTATTGCTCTGTTCGATGTACCAATTTTACTCCCACTCAAAAACCTAAGCCATCACTCTCTGATCACGAACTCTCTGCTCTCTCTTCTATATTACTCCATCCCTTAATAACTTTAGGTCCTAATAACTTTAGGCCAATCAGGCACACACACATATCAATACTTGTTAAACTTAAAACCAATCAGCAACAGACACTTTATTCAGGACCCACCCCTTTTGGTTAAATTTACTAGGGAAGATAAATGAGCATTATGCCTGCCAATCACAAGTGACTTCTCCACCTGAAATGCCAAGGAGAAGATAGGTTCAAGGAAACCTCCAAAATAGGTGATTAATTACACAAAGGGCAGGGTCAGGAAGATGTAGCAAAACCAAAGTATTTAGCCCATGACAATGATGAATTGCTCATGGAGTAAGAGACAGACCACACAGCACAGAGACACCGTGGCTGTGGTCAGTGAAGGAGACACAGCCAGTGATTACAGGCAAAATTAGGACAAATGGGATAATTATCTCAAAAGTGAACAATTCTGACATTGAAATAGTACAGGGAGAACCACAATAACTAATGGGGTAATAAATAAGTATACGTTAATGCCCTGTGCTAATTCCATCCACCATCAAAGCTATACTGAATAAATAAATTCTAAGCTAAGAAACAAAATACCATCATCAACAATAAGCAAACGAAAATACCTAAATACAAGATGAATACATAAGCAGATACATGAATAATCAAAATACAAGAAGTACCACATATGACACATGTAAGAAGGGGCTACTTTATGACAGGGTGCATGGGTTTAAACATTAATTACCATTCCAAAAATAAAAATATTGGGGAAAATGATTTAATCAAGTGGTCACTAGTTCTGTGGCATTTGACCACTTGACCCCAGATTTACAGGACACAAGTTCATGTACCAAGGTATCATGGTACAACATAGGGTTGGTACAGATCTTGCCCTCTTGGAGTTTAAAGTGGTACTAAATTGTACAAATCACCACATAATTACCCCCTAAAATCGCATATTTGACATTTGTTTGTTTGTTTGTTTGATGAGAGTTAAACGGCACCACAACAGCAAGGGTCAAATAGTGCCTGAGAGGTTATATCGTTCCAGAGGTAGGAAGGAGAGTAAACAGGGGAAATTGAGAGAAACACGAGAACTAAAAGCCAGAAAGCTGGGATCAAGAGAGGAGGTGTATGGGTGGAAAAGATAATGTAGAGAGAGAGAGGGGGTGGGGAAGGAGGACTAAATATGGTTGTAGAGGGAAGCATGATGAAGAAAGGAGATAATTTTATAGATAAGTTTTATAGATAAGATTTTTTAGATAAGTTTTTTTTGGAAGAGCTTGGTCACTGAGTTGTGGGCAGTGAGGGAAGCTCTGGGAAGGTGGTACAGGGGGCAAGCAAGGAGAATGTGATGGACTGTGAGGGTGCAGTGGCAATTGTTGCAGAGGGGTGGAAGGGGGGGGGAGCCAGTAAGGAGGTGGGAGTGAGTGAGGTGGGTGTGAGGGCCTATCCGAAGGCGGGTAATGTGGATGTTGTCCACATGGGATAGGTTGTGAGTAGTGGGTTTGATCAGAAAGGTGGGCTGGATGACGAATAAGGGAAGTGACAAGTGGTTTGATGTCAGAAAGGGTTTTGAGAAACGGGGTAGGGGGAAGGGTAAGGGCAAGCTTAGCAGCTGCATCAACCCTGTCATTGCCAGGGATGCCAACATGGCTGGGTATCCAGAAGAAAATAATATGTTTTCTACAGAAGGAGGGAGGAAGAAAGGGGGGGGGAACCTGAAAGGAGTTTACGAAGGATGAGGTGAGATGTGGGGTTATCCCATTCAACATTGAGTAATGAAGGAAGGACAGCCTTGGAATGTTCTAAGCGTGCATTGAGAGCAAAGTGACTTCCGTATCTCTTCTCTAAAACTTCCGCTTTTCACCTTAAATTTTGTTTCATTCTTCCTTTCCGGGATTCTCATTCTCTGGATGGGCATCTGCTTTCGGTAAGATCGTTTTTTTTGTTTTTTCCCTCCCATTTTGTCCAGACCTTCTCGCCCTTTTCGATACTATACAGTGGTCCTCCTATAGTGGTTCCGGGATTTTTTTCTTGTTCCCTCCAGTCTCTCGGCCCTTGTTTTTTTCTTTTCATCATGAAAAAACGCTTGTGCCTTGACCTTGACCCTCCCCTCCCCGTGACCCACCTGCTACCTCCATTGACCATTCGTCAGCCCCAATCCCCAACATCCTAATCATACATGCCACCAACAAACAAGAAAGCTTTAAAAAAGTTTTCCCTCCTTCACACACAAAGCGCTTTACGGCCTTGTCGGTACCCTCCCCAAGGTCTCTACCCTCCAATCCGACGATCTCCTGGTGCACTGCGCCAGGGACACTCAAGCCACCACCCTTCTCTCCAACAAAACCCTAGCAAACACTGGTATTGACATTACAGTCACTCCCCACCATTTTCTGAACTCCAGCAGAGGTGTCATACGCACCAGAGATCTTGCCTACTTATCTGATGATGACCTCGTAGAGGAACTGGCTAGCCAACACGTCACTGAAGCCCGTTGTCTCGTTCTCAAAGAGACGGAGTCGAAACACCCACTAATACCATCTTCCTTACTTTCGCCACACCAACTCTTCCCTCCCACATCATTGCCGGCTACCTGAGAAACCCAGTTGCCCCTTACATTCCCAACCCTCTCCGTTGTCATAATTGCCAGAGGTATGGCCATGGAAAAAACTCCTGCCGCAGCCAAGCGCACTGGGGAAACTGCGGAGCCCCAACGCCAACACCCCACAAATTGCGACGGTAATCACCCAGCCAACCATCCCTCCTTCTCGAAAGACTGCCCCACCTGGCTTCAGGAAAAACAAATAACTAAACTTTAAAACCCTTAACCCCAACATAACTTACCCAGAGGCCAGGAAACAATTCCTCGCTTCCCTCCACACCAAGCCTTCCTACTCAAACGCAGTCTCTTCTAATACCAATACCGCTCCCCCCCTCCCTAACACAACTAAAACTGACTCGCATGCCCAAACCAACCATACCTGGCTCTTCTTACCCAATCCTAAGCCCATCACCATTGCCAACAACCCAACCACACCCAATACCCAAACCACCTCCACCACCACTTCTCTCCTCAACCTCCCTTCCTTCTCTAAAGCCCCTGCCGTCCCCTACACCAACACCTCTAATAATATCATACATCAAACTAAAACCAACCAGGCTAACAATCAACAAACCAACCAATAAACAACAAACAACCAATCTACAAGCAGCCCACCACCCAAACCCACATGTATGACACTGAAGAGAATATGGATTGTTCGATTACCGAACACACCGATCATACTTCTCGTCCAACTTTAAAAAACAATCGCTCCCAGAGAAACAGATCCAAAGATAAAACAAGCCAACTCAGACCCGACGGATTTTCTTCCAGATAACCCCCTGCCTCCTTATGGCATGCACCACAAACAATTACAATAACACCCACAACATTATACAATGGAACATCAGAAGCCTTAAGGCCAATTCGGAAGAAGTCGACCTACTGGTTACCACCTTCAACCCAGCCATTTTCTGCCTACAAGAAACCTTCTTAAAAACCACTGACTATTACTCTCTCAATAACTTCACTTGCTACCATAAACTTCCAAGTGGACGCTGACAGGGCCTATGGGGGCATCTCCATTCGTTAGACACGATATCGCACAAAGCCCAGTTCATGTAAACACCGACCTTCAGGCCATCTGTATATCTATCTCCCTCCACAAAACCATTGCTCTTTGCAATATCTATCTCCCCCCCCCCTCCTCCTTAACCTTTAACCAACCAGCCTTAACAACCTCATCTCTCAGCTTCCCACCCTCTTCATCCTTTTTAGTGACTTCAACGCCCACAACCCCCTGTGGGGCTCCAAATCCATCACCCCCAGAAGCAAGCTCGTCGAAAACACTCTTCGACAGCACAGCCTGTCCTTGCTCAACAGTAACTCCCCGACCTACCTTCATCCTGCCACAGGCTCCCTCACCTGTATTGACCTGTCTATCTGTTCCCATAACCTCCTCCTTGATTTTAACTGGAAGGTCACCGCTGATCTCTGTGGTAGTGACCATAACACTCTTTTTATTCACTCCAACCTTCAAACCCCCACCGACCGCACCCCCAATTGGAACCTCGAGAAGGCCAACTGGCCCCTTTTTAAAATCCTCTGCGACTCACACCTCTTCCCCCATCTCCTTGAAGATGATGATCCCATGTCAGTTTTCAGTAACATCCTTATCAACATCGCCACCTGCTCCATTCCCAAAACATCCTAATCACCCACCCACCCCCAACCCCTGGTTCACTGATGACTGCAAAACCACCATCACGAACAGAAAAAAGGACCCTAGCCACCAAAACAACATCTGATTTTTTTGCCATTTATCTTACCCTACTATATGACACCACCCATGCTCAGATCACTCTTACCATTCCAAAAATATGGGGGGAAATGGATAAAAGCTCAGTGGAACTTTTCACTAGCACCAGTTCATGACCAGTTTGATACAAACATTTGTATAAGTCCCCAGAATTTTTACAAAAATGTGACACCAGTTCATGTATTTACAGTAGGATCATGAATACAAACATTAGTCTTGGACGTGTTTTGAACTGTATAAGTCTTGCAAAGAGTTCCAAACTTTCAGAATTTAAAGTGGCAGAAGAAAATGTACTAATTAGTGATTGATATCAGGGATTTGTAGACAATAAGACTTCAACGTCAATGTACCGACGAATCTTGCCAATGTTTCTAATGTGATAATTAATTGTTTTACTAAGTTGTGTCACATGGTTGTCCATTGACATTCTATTATCGAAAGCAACTCCCAGATTTTTAACTGAAGTGACTGGTGAGATGCAAGTATTGCCAAATACAAACTTGAGGTTCTCAAAGGCTTTACTAGCATTTGATGAAGAGATTATGATACACTCTGTTTTGTCCTCATTAAGTTTAAGTTTGTTTGCAATCATCCACTGTTGGATATCTTGCACACAGGAGGTCAGTTTGAATAAAGCACATTCAGCATCGAGTGGAACTTTAGGGTTAAAGGCTAAGAAAATCTGTATATCATCAGCATATATGTGATACTCGATCTTGTGCTTCCGCAATATATCACCTATTGGGATAGTATAAAGTGTGAATGACAAAGGTCCTAAAACAGAGCCTTGTGGGGTCCCATATTCAAGATTTACAGTGTTGGAGTCAGCTCCAGGAACATGGACATGGTTAGTCCGACAATTAAAATATGATGATAGCCAATCCAAAGCGTTGCCAGAAATGCCAAAGCTATGCTCAAAACGACGAAGCATGATTTGGTGGTCTAGCGTATCAAACGCGGCAGACAGATCCAACATAAGAAATAAAATAGCTTTCTGCTGGTCTAGCGCTTGAAGAACATAATCCTGCACATGTAGTAGGGCAGACTCAGTACTGTGTGAAGTTCGGTAGGCCGATTGTAGTGGCTCAAAAAGTTTGTGATTGTTGATGTGTTCAGTGAGTCTACTGGTTACAACTTTTTCAATATATTTTGAAACTGTCGCAATGTTTGAGACTGGGCGGTAGTTTTTGAGTTCATTTTTGTCCAAAGATTGTTTTTTGATGATGGGAGTTACAATTGCATGTCCATAGGCTTTCGGGAAAATACCATGTTCCAAGGAAGCATTCACAACTTCTGTAAGTTTCGGGAGGATAGTTTTCACATGTTGTTTCAACAGCCATGTTGGAATCATATCAAGAGCACATGTCTTGGAAGGTGACTTCGCGATTATATTCATAAGTTCATCTTCAGTGACAGGCTGGAAATCAGAAAGAAGTGAACAATTGAAAGGAAACCTTCTTTCTATCAGAATGGATGGTGAGTCAACATGTAGGTCATTAATCATGTGCCTGATGTCCTTGACTTTATTCTGGAAAAAATTACTAAAGTCATTTGCAAGTGTAATTGGACATTCACTCTGTGGAAGAATTCTTGAATTATTGTTGAGAAGTGTGTTGACAGTGGCAAACATGTCCCTTGGGGTGGAAGACTGTATCTTCTCCATGTAGAATTCTTTCTTTGCAGAGAAAAGAACAGTTTTTACATGTTGCTTTGAATCATTATACGCTGATAGGTCAGAGAGAGATCTACTTTTGCGCCACTTGCGCTCACAGCACCGCCGTTCTCTCCTGGCATCATCAACTGATTTGTTGTACCATTTAGGGCGAACGGACACTCTTTTTACATGTAGATCTTTTGTCCATAAAATAACATATTTGACCTCTGACCCTTATCACTAAAACAACTTCTGAAATTTTTCACATTCATCATACCCTACTGTATTACACCATTCATGCTCACTTCGCACTTACCATTCCAGAACTATAAGGGAAAATGGTAAAAAGGGTCACTAGCTCTGTAACCTTTAACCTTTTGACCCCAAAGTCTACGGGACATACATTTATGTACCAAGGTATCATGGTACAACATGGGGTTGGTATAGGTCTCAAACTTTTTTTTTTTTTTTAAATGGCGCAAAATTTTGCATAAAAAGCACTTATTTAACCTTTGACTCATGACCTTTTGACCTGCAATTATTGTAAATTTTTGTAAGAATGTTCAACCCTACCCACCTATGCAATTTGTAAAGATACCAAGTAATTCCTTCAAAAGATACAGCCATCACCAAAAACTTGTTTCATTTGACCTGTGACCTTTGTACCCAAAATCTTAAGAGACAAAAGTTCCACGCCAGGGGTACCTGTCCACCAATTTTGGTTAATGTGTGTATTACAGTTTTTGACGGTTATAAGCGACACAAAATTAATTGTTGTATACGCACACACACACCCACACACCCATACATACATACACCCATACATACAAACAAATGCCATCATGACCGCATACAGTAGGTACCTGATGAAAAAAAAGGACCATTATGATAGAGGTTAACTAAATTTAGATGGCATACCTGTTAACACAAAGTCTCTTACCTCTTCTGGATAACTACATTTAAAATTTCAAAAGGATTATACCATCCATCATATTTGTGTACTGCCATCTAAACATCTTGGGCATGAAAGTGTAAAGCAAATGTGTTGCTGTGATCAGTGGTGCAGGTAGGATTTCCATATTGGGGTAGGGGTGGGAGAAGGGTTGGGTTGGGTGGGGGCAAGTATTTGAAGTGAACTTAACAAGATGCAGTAACATGTTGAACAAAGTGATCTAATGGATGGCATCCATAGGCTTGCTCGTAGGGTTCGGGCCCTTGGTGGGGGGTGCAGGGGTAAAGCCCTAGTCGGGTTCTATTGCACGGAAATAAACAAATTTGCCCCAAAAATGCAGAATATTAATTGAAAAAGTGATACAAATTTGTCCGAAAATGAAAGGAATGTCTCAAAAATTTGAAGCAAAATGCCTGAAAATTAACTAGACTTCCAAAAAATCGACTACCAACATTTTCAAACATATTTCAGAAAAAAATGTAAATTTCCCGGAAAAGTAAAGGAGATTTCCCACAAATTCAAGAATATTTTTCAATTAACAGCAATGTTTGATGGAAACTTAATTGATGAGTGCAATTTTACTGCTTGTAAGTGGGAAATTCTTTTAGAGTTCTTTTCCCCTTAGAGGTGACCCTTCCTACGCCTCTGCATTTGGCATTTCACTTGCCAATTTATGACTTAAGACAGTACAATTGGGATGTGGAGGCTGCGGAAGTAGCCCCTCCCTAAAAATTATAAAAGGTCCAAAGATTTGCAATCAGGGGTATCCAAGTAAAGGAATTTGTGGGCAAAAGCATCCCCAATTTTCCAAACTGTACCTTCTCTACATAAGCAGTGAGGTACCATGAGCGCCAGTTGCTGTATCCAATTATTTACTGACTCGGCATAAAATACCAACAGATTAATCAACAAGTCACTTGGCAGATTTATCAAAGTAACACCCTCGACTACAGTGGGTTCGCCCCTAGCTATGCAATCTCCATCAATATATTAATAACAGTTGCTACCAGCCTGCTATGGTCATGGTACTTGTCAAAATAAGATTTTATTACATGATTATTGAAACTTTGCACTTGACTCAACCAACACTACTGCATCACACGCAGATGAATGTGCAACTGGACCAATCTCAACTAACAGATTTAAATATTAAGAGGGGGGATTGCCCCCTCATCCCATGTCACTGCCTGTGATACTATATTGGGAGAGGAGATTGCCCCCTCATCCCATGTCACTGCCTGTGATACTAAACATGAAAAATTTGGGTGTGAATAATGTCATGGTTGAGAATTCTAGATACACAGTTCAAATGATACTGACCTTGACAATTTGCTCCAGTCCAGCCACTTTCACATCCTCCACTACAAACACCAGTGTATATGTTGCATGTTCCTTGGCAATTACACTGCTGCTTACAGCCAGCACCATATGAACCTGCAGTACATGCTGGGTGATTCATTTGGTGGGAAAGCAAATAAGAAAGAAGAAAAACAATCAAAACCATGCAATTTCAAAGCCATGAGAAGTTAAAAACATTATTGCATACAATCTTGATCCATTTGCCAGTTTAAATCAAATACAGCTTCATTACAGACAGGGCACTCATTGTATCAATTTTCATACACATGTTTCACTTGATAATCATGGAAGGGAACTGTGCACAGACACCATGGTTGAATGAGACACATCATAGAGTTTCAGCAACATAATGTGCAAACATCTGGGTCACTGAATGAGACTGATTGTAGAAAAAACCTTTTGGGGTGGGGTAGGGGTATGATTTCCCACTTCTGGAGAATAATTAAGCACCCAATATCCCTCCTTAGACATATCACTGGGGCAAACAGTAATTATTGGAAAGTGGAAATTTGCTAAGGGCAAAGTTGTCACCAAATTGGGCCTATTTTAAAATGTTACCAGCAAATTTGAGTGATTTGTGATTTTAAGATATCTTCATTTAAATTTTACAGTTTATTGCCCTAATATGTACAGTATAACATATTGTACTGGTATATCCCACTTACATTTTTTCTTATCTCACAGTGAAGAAAATTCATATGTGTTTCTATAATTTGCAATTTCTCATTTCATGTTACAGGTAAACATTCTCTTTGTTATTTCCTAATTATTGTCAGTGGTTTAATTCAAGTTTTCCATAACAATGATTTCATTACATTTTGCAAACTTGCATCAACATGCATAATTGTATCAACATAATGGTTATAGACTATTTTGTTTTGGGATCAAAAGGCATGTTGAGGTACATTCACATACCTGAAAGGCTATAGTTAAAACCCATTGTAGAGTTAAGAAAATAATTTTCCGTTCACATGTACAGTGAAAACACATGCATTAAATTTGTACAAATATTGATATCTTAGAATGAAATATGTTCCTTTCACTAAAATTTTTGAATATTAATATTTCTGTGAAATGAAAATATTGAACAAGTATTCAATGAAACCCAAAATTTGGATGCATAATATTGAACAAATCAAGGTGGGAAGGGGGGGGGGGCAGTGGGTGCCATCATTTACATTATTATTATTATGGACAGGGGCAAAGGAAATGTCACCTCTCAGGGGAGAAATACTCCGCCATATTTCTTGGTGACAAGTGGAAAAATTGCAGTAGTTAATAGTTTCCATCAAAAGTTGCTGCTACTTTTTTGGGGTGAGTTTTCCAGGAACTTTTGAATAATGCCTTGGGAAATTTAACCGAAATATCTAATAATAATTTGAAATTTTTTCTCAAGGGTAGGAGGGGGGGGGGCAGTTCCCCCTGCCTCCCTGATTCTTACACCTCTGATTATGGGTGGGATTCATGTCGGCAATAAATGCTGGCATTCAGCCAGGGCTAATTTCTGATTTAATTCATTTGTTTATATATTAACTTTTGAAATGAAATACTGAAAAGGAGAGCAGTTAAGTACAACCAAAAAATAACATAACTGCTACATAATTATATTCATTAATTTCCTTTGGCGATATCTACCTTGCATATGCACAACTCACCATTGGGGCAAAAATGCACCCCCCCCCTCCCCTTAATTTAAAGATTATCACTTATTTTGTGATTAAGAATACAAAACATCCTTAAATTATCTATTTAATTAAGATGATGTTCATTTGACCCTCCCCCCCCCCCCCCATCCCCGCACCTCCCAAATAATTGCCTTTCATCTAAATTCTCTAGCTACCTATCCTGGGGTCTATGCTACCATGGAGTTCCTTTTAATACAAACAAGGTTTTAAATTCAACACACATAGGATAATCTAATAACAGCCACTAATCTTGGAAGTCAAATCACCAAATTCACTCAAGCATGAAAGCAACAGTCTAGGATTTGTTTGTCAACAAAGAGCTTTGCTCAGAAATGGCTGCTGTTGTGACTGTCCAATTCTCAAAGTTTATTGTGGAGGCAACAACTTAGTCAGTCTGTAGCTCTGCTAACTTAAATAGGAGGAAATTGTCTCATGGAGCTCCATGACTGCATGTATGTGCATGACATGCTCTGCATATTTTTGTAATGCAAAAAGTAGGCTGGTTTCATTGATATTTCTAGTGTGGGGTTGGATGAAAATAGCAAAATAGAAAACAAGTTTATAAATTACTTCAACTATACTACAAACAGTCTTATGATAAACTTAGGGGCATGGCCAGAGGGGGCGGGGGTATGAGCCACAAGTTTCCCCCAAAGGAAATGACACAATATCGTGTAATTGTTCATTGCATCATTAACCTCTTCCCCGCAAAATGTAACCCTGCCAAACTCCCCCACCCAAATGCCAGTGCCTAGCCACGCTACTAGACAAACTTAAATTAATGTTCACAATATATAAAAAAGCATGCCAAATTTTAGTAGTGTAGCTGCATGATAAAGGTAAACCAATTGAACTTGTGAATCTTTGATACCACATCCAATTATCAGAGATTTTTAATGTTATTTTAATTTATTGCCTCTTTATGCCTTGTACATTTAGTTTACACTACATTTTTATAAGTTCCTACTATATAATCACCGAATGGAACCAAACATTCACTCTACGTATCTTGCCAGAGAAGTCAATCATGACACTTTGAATAACCACATGACCAGGGGTGCATAGGAAGCTTTTATAAGGTGAGGGTGGCACAGCCTCTTAGGGGCTACTTCTTAAGTCATAGACATATGTCCTCCAGTCTGTAGATATAGTGAGTCCAAATCAACAGAGTAAATGCAGTACTTCATTTTAAAAGGGGCACTTAATCTTATTTTTTTAAAAGCTGCGCATGCCACCAGTAATTGCACCTTAGACTGTTATTGAAGGCCTGCACTTTTCGTTTTCGAAAGAGGGACTTTTCATCACTTTTTAGAAAAGTGGGGGGTAACATACCCTAGCTCCTGCCAAATCCCTTCCCCCGGGCTCTGCCAAATCCCCTCCCCTGGTTCCTGCCAAATCCCCCTCCCCCAGTTCCATTGCCTGTGCTCATAACTATCAGCGCCAATGTAATAGGTTTTTATTGAAACCAAAAATCATTATGTATTCAACATTTTTGACTCCAACATGTGTATATTACCAACATTTCATCTATGTCCTTTTGTTTATGAAATGAAATTCTTGATATATTACTATTTCTAAAGTTAACAAGATCTTTCGATGTAGACCTAAGTGTTTATGAGACACTCCAAAAAGTACAATTCTATCCTCCATCAGCAAACTGATATATTACAAAATATTATCTTTATTATATCTTTTCAAATTTGACATGTTGTTGTCAAAATATCACTTCATAATTAACATATGCTGTGGGTCATGATCCCCACACAATAAAGTGGCACCCAACTTGAGCTTGGTGTTTGCACCCCTATTTTGGTCACACCTTATCCGACAAACACATATAGAATTTATTACGGTGAATGTTTTTTCCAGTTTGTAACAAATATTTGAACTCTACTGTGTGAAGAAATGATATGTTAAAGGATGATCTTATAATGAAAATGACCTGTCCTACCCTGCCCTCCCCCCGAATCTCTATGTGCTGTAGAAAATAGGATACCTGACACTGCATTTTAGAATAAGTGTCAATGGATAAGGCTTAATGGCCACTGTGACCCCTACTTCATAGAACACTGCACCATGGTAGAAATGGGGCAATTGGCCCAATGTCCTCCACCACATTGTTATTGTGAGAAGACATACATGCCTATGTAATGATATAAGGAGATTTGCCATACAATTTTTCTGCAATCAATTACACACTGTACTGTGTGCAAGCTACCTATAGGTTCACTTTTTTTTACTTAACTGATCTCCACAAGCTTTTGTTGTGACTTCCTGCTTGGCTTTCTTTGCCTTTTTGTGCACTACCTGCTGGATTGTTGTGGTCTCTTACATTGGAGAGGTGTGAAGTGTGTTTTTGTTGAAAGAAAGCAGGATTACACTAATCTCGTTGAAACAATACAGTAGAGTTACCCAGTGAATCAGGCAGTGGCTTAATTAGCTAGACTTTTTTTTGAGGAAGGGGGAGGGGGACCGTAAAGTAACAAAAAACAATTAACCCTCCCCATACACACAAAAGAAATAAAATTTGAAGGGAAAAGTCAGAAGTTTTGAAAAAATACTTTGGAAAATTTATAATTTTGAGAAAAACAACTGGATAGTTTTAGGGAAAAATAAGACATTTTTAGGAGAAATTAGAAAAATTTGACGAAAACCTGAAAGATTTTGAAAAAATGTCGCATAATTTTTAGGAAAGATACTTCAAAAATTTTAAGGAAAAATTAGGATATTTTTGAGAAAAGAGTAAGATATTTTTAGGACAAATTTCTTCAATTTTAGAAAAAAAACTTGATAATTTGCTAATTCTAACCTGCTAAATAGGCCTAACTGAAAGATTCGATTTTCGAAAATATTCTCTTCATTTTTCTCAAGATGGCTTTCATCAGGATAACCAAAGCAATTAAACATACTAAATTTTTTGGGTTTTTGGAAATTCCTGATCAGGCCCCCCTTCCTTCCTTTTAGATATGCCACTGGAATCAGATAAAGATATAAAATATAGTTATCTCTTTAAAAGACCATGTAAACCATTAACTCTCTCTAATTGTTCAGTATTAAAAGAAATATAATTTGAGGAAAATCAAGCTTTCAAATTTGGTGTACGATTTTGTCTTATAGGAGCAGATATTTGCATCTACCGAAGAGTAATTTGAGAAAAGAAATTTGATACATAATTTGGTATCAAAGTGTGCTTTTGCATTTCTTTTTTTGTACGTTTAAGTCTAGTTCTAGTCCAAAATATATGCTTGAAAATAGCCTAAAGATAAAACACTTAGAATCACCCGTGAAGAATATAGATATAAGGCATGCCAATTAAAAAAAAGTAATAATAATAATTAATGATTAATTGTAATAATTTTGTCACACATAAAATGATCCTTCTCTTCCCCACCACATAATCATATTGCTCGTAATCAATTAGAGGATTTCATATCTTTCCTGCAGTATTCAAGTTGTTACCACCCTCACAAAGTTACACACTTTCTTTGATTCTGCCAACCAAAGTATTATACCCACACCACCAAAAATGTTGTATTGATCCAGCGTAACAATGTAAGGTACATGTAAATTGTATGGCTTGTCCAAAACCAACTGTGAAGGTTTGGGGGAAGCTAAAGTTAATTGTCTCAAGAAGTATTTTAAAAGTTATGCAAAAATTATGCTTTTCATTTTCAAATTTCAAGATTTTTTTTAAAATCATCTCTGTACAGCCAAAGGAAGTTTCATGACATCGAGTCATGAAAATAGTCTTAACCCTTACTCTACCAGCGTCACGATGACCGTGACAGTTACGATTCCGTTTCCAATTTTTTTTTTAAGTAACTTCCCAAAATTCTATAGAGCTGCAAATAAGTTCATTCAAACCAGATTGAATAGATCTTTCATAATATGGTTATTTTGTTAGGGGGTTAGATTGAAATTTTTTGAGTAAAATCGTTACAAAAAGTGCATTTTTAAAAAAACGTTTTTTTTTTTTTTTTTTTTTTTTTAAAGACGAATGTCATACTTAAATATTTTTCTATTTTTTTTTCTTCAGGTAAAGTATAAAGATAGTTTGAATTGTTGGTTGCTACACGATTTTTACTTGTACTTGGTTAATGTTTTGTTTTTTTGAAGAAAATATGCCAAAATTTGTGATTTTGGGCCATTTTTGACCTTTTTTTTAAACAAAAAATCATAAAAAAAGGCCCAAATATTGTATTGGAATTTTTAAAATCTCTACGGGTAGAGAAATAGATCGTTCAGACGAACTATTACAATAACAGATGCACCCCCTCTACCTGCCTAAAAAGTCTCTGATGATGACGTCTATTTGCGCCTTTTTTTTTTTTCTTTTCTTTTTTCTTCGCACATTCGACATCACAAAATGGTGAGATACAACGTCGAACGTGCCTTCCGACTCCCGATGTTTTCTTCAGAATAATGATGATTCAGAGGGGTCGGAAGGTACTTCTGATGAAGAAGGTGTACCAGATCTTGACCAGATTGAGGAAGAGGAGAATATAGAGCCTGCTGAGATGGATAGCGATCTGTTCCAAATTCCGAAGTTGGTGAGTGTTTTCTTCCAAAAATAGCGAAAGTACTACATTGTAAATGTGTAGTAATAAAATAAGGCTTATAGAATTCTAATGATAATTTAGCGGATTTTTTCTTGTTCAATAAACAAGTAAAAGGGACACTAAGATCACATATAGAAAAAAGGATTTAGGTCCTTTCTATAATAGCCCGGAATGAAACAAATGAAAGCTGAACCTAATAATAACATTTCTAAATGGACTGAAATAAATGTATTTCCCAATGGCAATATTGTAAATTTAGGCCTACTGAAATATGTGTATTCCCAATTTCACAAAATCCAACTTCCATTATTTCAGGGCCGAAATCACAATTTTATGGGGAAAGTGGAGTAGGGGTCCCATGTTAGGGCAAAATACACATGTTGGGGTGCCCCAGGCCCATTTAGAGGAATGCTTGTATATAGGCCTAGTACCGGAACATTATTTTGATGCCCCATTTTTTGGGACCATGATCCTTTTTTCCTAGCCCTGGCTATGCCACTGTTGTGGTGATTACTAGATCGATAAAACAAACATTTTGGACCCCTGTATGTACCCCCCCGGTTCCCGGCTGTAAAAGTCTGTCCCCACGGTTACCATAAAATTGTGGGGCAGGTTAGAAACCACAATAACATTGTTATGCGATAACATGTTATGCGTATGCTTGAAGAGGACGAGCCGCCCGCTACTTCCCAACCCATGAGGAAGAGGGAGCCCAGGCCCCTCTTCCAGGCCTTCCGCTGCAGTCTCGCCACCATCACCACTCAAAGAAAATCCGACTGCAGCAGAAAAAGCTGCCTTCAAAACCAGGGAGGAAGAGCGGAACGCTTGGCTGCAGGAGATACAACGGTCGAAGGTCATCCCTGCAGCCGATAAAGACTATAATCTGTGGGAAGTACTGGTGGAGAGTGACCGGGATCGACACGAGGTCTTCTGTAACTGGTTATGGGAAGACCAAACTAAAGTAAGTTGAATGAATATAGTTGCAATTTATTTAATTTGTCTTATTCTATTTGCAGCAACAAGGTATAGCAGAAGACTTTACAAATTTGAACCTTTTCGGCAAACATTTCTTATGAATTCCATGTGGAATGAACAGAAGTAAGTGTCTAATAGATAATCAACATAGTCTATCAACATAAAAGTAGCTGTGAAGCTTGTAATGGCTGAAATTGGGTCAGAAATTAACAAAAACAGTTTAGTGCATGATAAATGAGGTAAATGACCTAATTTGCATATGATTTGCATATATATTTTTATTTTTTTTGCAAATGATGGTGTAAACATCTTGTTTTTCTGCATTCTATTAGTTTTGGACATAATAAAAGAGGAAAATGCATTTTTTGAAAATTTAGTGCCATACGCTATTAGATAGATTATTCACAGAATCGGGGGATAAATTTTAGGTCAAAATGTACCAAATTTTTCATATTTGCGTCATTTTTTTCCTTCTGATTCCTAAAAATCCATGAATAGTATCAAATGAAAGGTCTTTCCAAGGACGATTCAGAAAATCTATCCATATTTTTTTGCTATTTAGCCACAAGGCACAAGCGTGTCATAAAGATAGAATGTTTGGAGACCTAATATGCTAATTCAATAAGCTAATTTGCATATTTGAGTTCGGAAATATGCACATTTTTGGAAAGTTCAACATGTTAGCTTTCATAAAAGTTGAACTTGTTTTGGTACAAATGGAACAGAAAGTGCTGAAAAAATCCTCTTTCCAAAAATTTCAGAAATAGCTTATTCTATTTTTGGAACCTTGGGAGAGTAAGGGTTAAGCTAAAATTACAAGTATGCTGTGATAAAAGTATAGTTTTATCATGTGCAATAAAAGCAATTAACGTAATAAACTTTATTTGTCTCTTTGAAATTTCCCCAGGCAGCCCTCTTACAAAAAATACATGTATTGCCAATTTTCAATGAGAGGACATTCTAATTTTCCTGCGATTATAGTTGTTTTTAAGAAATAGATTTAAGGGCTACACGTATAAAACATCACGTCCTTGCATATTATTATGTTCTTCCAGAGGCAAAACTTTTTTGTAACAGTTTTGCAAGTTTGATATTATTGGATGAACACAAAATTAAGCGTTATACAACTCGAGTCGTAAAACAATTGAACAAGGAAAGTGACATTTAAACTGTAACTTTCCTAGGCTTAGGCCTAATTGCAGAATACCCCGCAACTGCCGACTTAAGTATGAATGAATTTATCTTGAGGAATATTTTCAAGCAGACAAATCCTGTTTTGGCTCTGTGGACTTTTTGAATCAATTTACCAAATTCCTATCGATACCCTCTGGTGTGGCTCTCTGTAAAGTTTTGTGGTTATTTTTGTATAATCTCATACATACACCAGGAGCATCTACAATGGTTCTGTTCTTGGGATGGAAATCTTTCATAATCTCATACTGTACATATACATACTGGAGCAGCTCTGCTGGTTCCACACTTGTCATAGGAATTATTTTAAGATCGACCCATATTTCAATTTGGCAAATATATTTGTAGTGTTTTTTGTCTTCTAAATTTGAGTGCAGAACTGGCTCCACGGGAGGAAAGCTTTTCAAATTTTTCTTTCTTTCAGGGAATGGATTTTTAAGCCTGTTTATCTTGCAATTTTTTAGAGTTTCATGGATGCAAGAGTTCTTAAATAAGTATCAAAATTCAACAAACTTTGAGGTTTTTTCTATGCAGCCTAACAATAATGAGTGTGGCCTACACGTGTGGCCTACAGTATATGAATTCAACCACTGTGACTCCTGTGAGTTAGCAAACTACTGGAAATTGATAATCAAATTTGTGTTGAGGTCCGGCCTAAAGTGCAAATTATCTCCATTTATAGGGGATTACTGCACATTGGCAATTCTTGCATTTAAAAAGGATTATGGTAATCTGTTTTACAGTTTGTAAAAGGAATTAATTATAATATTGTCAGCCAAATGTGTTTGTGATTTGAATCAATCATGAATGATATTGATTTTCAATGGCAAGACTTGATTATGAAAAATGATTACTCATGATTTAATAATTAGTCAATGTTTAGGGCATTTGTGAATGTTTAGCGTGTACATGTTGAACAATCACAGCTCTACAAAATGGTAATGAACTGCAGTATTGTTTATCAAAATACTGTAATCAACATAATAAGCACCCGGGGCGTTTATGTAAATAAAAATTGCAGCACATTTTAGGCCCAAAGTTTCTTCCTAATAAGCGCTCAGGGTGCTATTGGAACTGCCCTGTACATATATGTGATCTAGCCCCACAATAACCAACACAAAAACATTGTGAGGTCACACCAAATAAGAATGTAAAACTTAACTTGAGTATTTAAAGTCTTATATTAAGTATTATATTATTCAAATAGATTATAATATCAGTAAAAAGATGTTGGGTGAGCACTTATTAGAGCAGGGGCGCTTAATACGTCGAATCACGTGTAATTTAAATATCATTAAAGATGTGCTATTAAAATACAGTGATTTCCTTACAACATTCAAATCTTGTTTAATCATTTTTCAGAAAGAAAGAAAAAAACAACTAGAGGCTTTAACGTCAACAAAGCTAAAAAAAATAATGAGCGAAAGGAAAAGATGGTATTTCCTCTGTTTAGAGCTCCTGTATCTTCACAACATTTGTGAGTGCTTTAGTGATGCATCCAAAAACATGGGAGTATTGTAAGCAGTAGCTTGACTCATCAAGGGAGGAAGCAGATCCAGAAAAAAAAAACAGACACATACAAAGAAATTTCAGGATCAACTCCTGTGCAAGCTAAAACAACATGGTAAGTTAACTTCAGAAATGGGCAATGCCATATAGATATAACATCACTTCCAGTTTTCACTTTTGATTGCAAGAAATCTGTGATGTAATCTACCCCACAAACAGTGCGGTGGCGCTCACTTCTGAGTGTACTTACTGGTCGATACCTTTCCTGTAACTTGCTAAATGTCAGCTACTGCAAGGCGTGACTTAGCTGACTGCCCTACAAGAAATGAATAACCTAGGCTTTTAAGAATCTGGCGACCAAAAAGTGGGGGTGTTGTTTCTTACACCTTTCCACAAACAGTATACAGCAAGTGGAATAATTGTAGTGTATTTGTTTACCTGGGGTCACTGATCTAGAATATTAAATACACCATCGTTTAACAGCCACTAGCTCCTTTAACCCTTACTCTACCAGAGCATTTGAGATTACAAGTGTTATTTTAGGGAACTTTTTGGAAAGGGGCTTTTTCACAAATTTATCTTGATTTTCTACTGTAATAAGTTTATGTTATATGAAAGCTAAGACTTTAAACTTTATGTTGGTTTGCATAATTATCTGGTCAATTGTGCAAATTTATGCAAATGAGGTCATTGATTGAGATTATTAGATGTCCTAAAACTTTGTGATATTCTGCTTTCTTGTGGCTATTTAGAAAAAAATATTGATAGAATTGATGAATTGTTAAAAGAAGGACCTTTCATTTGATAGTACTCTTGATTTTTTTTAAAGCAAGAAAAAAATTCATTAGCAATTTTAATTTTTTTGACTTTTTTTAGCCTAAAAATTGACCTCTGATTTTGCCAAAGATCTATCTGATAGGATTTGGCACTATACTTTCCTATAAACATGCATTGTTCCCTTCTATGATGCACACAACTAATGTAATATAAAAAGGAAATGTTTACACCATAATTTCAAAAAAATGTTATGCAAATGATATGCAAATGTACTAAATTACCTCATTTATTATGTGAAGGCTTGAAATTTTCAGTTTATGAACCAATTTTAGCCATTGGAAGCTTTGAAAATACTTATTTTTATTCAGGATAAACTGAAAGTCTTGTAGAAACTTACTTTTGTTGATTCCTGAAGGAATTCTCGTGAAAAGGTACTAAAAAATGGTTCAAAGCATCAGTAATCATTATGATGTTGCCAAACTAGGTATCCTTTAGCAAGTTGGTACCGCATATAAAATGTCAATAAATTTGTCCGAATACAGGAAAATCCTTCAGAGAAGTACAATTTCAACTGTTTCCAAGGATTTACAGGGTTTGGGGGTGGGGTGGGGGTTCTGGCTTATTTATATTGGAAGGGGGAACCTGGGAAAATGCCATCCCCCCCCCCACCCCCCCTCAAAAAAAAAAAAATGGCCCTCTTCCAGGATCCAAATTCCTCCAAAGAAAATAACTTCCCCCTACACGGGACAGCTTGGTCCCCACCTTTGGTATCTTGCCCAACATGTCTCTCTTTCCAACAACATGGGACCCTTTCCCCTTAAAATTTTAATCCTACTCCACTGCACCACAACCTCACAACATGGAATCGAGAATTCGCGAAATAGGTATATGGGCACTGTTGCACTGTAAAGTTTCATCCAAAATTACTATAATAAAGACAATTCATGTTAACCACGTCGGATTTTAGTGACCCATTTACTTGTTTATAATCATTACAAGTAAATAATCCCAGCTAAATTACACTGCTTTGGCTTCATTTTGAACGGATCAGAACTAACATTAGCTATGCCTAACGTTAAGCCTAACGAGTAACGTTAGTAAGCATGAAGTTTGAAAAATGCACTCGCGATTTTAGAAATTTGAAAAAATCATTTTACCTGGTTCTGATCATCTTTAGGCCTCTTCTGGTTTGGGTTCAGGTACTAAAAGATCTCCATCACTGGTGATAGCCATCGGACTTTTCCTAATCCTCAGTTTCACTTTCAAACAAGATTCAAGATACACATTCTTCTGTCTCCTCAACGTGAATGTCAAAAAAATCTAAAAATAACTCGAGTGACGTAGCTATAAAACATTTTAGCTGCGATAGAGGGGGTATGTCTTTTATTGCAGCAATCCATGTGAAAGCACGTTGTTTATGCTACAGAATGGTGTTTGAAACTTTTCATTACGATGTAGGGGTGGATCACACAATTTTTTAACAAAAAGGGTCAAAAAATTACCGAAAATCACAAAATTTTACATATTTTACAAATAATTTAAATATAATGACCAGGTATGAACAAAATGTGATTAGATTTGAATAATATGACTTGTCTAGATAGTATATATAAAAAGACAATATGTAAATTTATTTTCAAAGCAATTTTTGTAAATTTTTCAAAAATATGCATTTTTCGGGACATTTTGAACAAAAAGGTAAATTTCGTAATGTTTGGACAAAATTTGCTGAAAAAATGTGAGTATAGACCCTCCCAAAAAATACAACACAATTTTATGAAAGATCTTTCTGAGATCTTTGCAATGAAACTATTTGCACCCCTATAGAATGTTGGTAAGGTCCCGATTTTATTTTTGGAAAAAGGTGTTTTAAAACGGCAATATTATCGCCACGTGGTAGAGTAAGGGTTAAGAATGGTGTAATTCCTTTTCCAACTGAAATTTGTTGATAATTTGTTATTTTAGTGCAGTAACTAAAGAGAAAGCACTCCATGGTGCAACATTTGATATTGTTTGGCTACACTTTCTTCTTTTTATATGATAACTGCATTTCCTCTAAATCCATACTATATTTTTATGTGTATAATTTCAAATCCAATTCAAGAGTTATTGACATTAATATGTTACTATATTATTCATCAATTTTAAAGCATGAAAATATGCAAGAATAATTTAATTAGTACAAAAATGATATAAATATGATATGTAAATTAAGAGTTTTTTTAAAAGTCTTGTCACATATATTCTAAAGATTTTGCCACTCCCAACAAATAAACAAATTTCCATAACAAGTGAATATAATTAGACATAAAACTTAACCAGGTAAGTTTTCCTAAATTTTGTACTAAAAAAAGATAATAGATTCACAAAATAATTTGCCCTGGAAGTAATAATGTATTCACGTCTTTCAGATCAGAAACCTACTGTATGCTGTATTCTCAGGGTGATACTCAACCAAACTACTAAAGAAGAAGTCAAAATCTGACCTCGGTGCATCATCATCCACTTCCAAAATGGTGGAGGAAAGAAGCCTTCCAGAACCATTGGTCACTTCCACTGATGACAGTGTCGGTGATGCTTCAGAGGATGGATGGTACTGTTATAATTAGCCTATACTTGCACTATTGGGACTCCGACTTTCTACAAGTGTAGTGTTACGTCATAGGACATCAGGCTTAGAATAGTTATATTTCTCTTTCACTTTTTGGACTTCCAAACAATGACAATGAAATGCAACCCTTGAAATAGTAATGAAATTAGGAAAAAATTGCAGACATCAAAGTGAAATTTTAAGCGAAGAATTTGTTCGACCTCTTATAAAATGATATTAATTTTGAGTCATGTATAGGCCACACTTGCAATGGCAACCATAGGGGTCATTAGTGTTGGGCTGCATAGGAAAAACCAATTTGGTTGAATTGTGTCATGCGCATTAGCTAGCGTACTGATTCCATTTCACAACCAGTGCTCACTGGAACTTGTTTTCTTGAGCAAGACACTTTACTCTGCTTGGTCCAGTCCACTCAGCTGTAAACGAGTACCAGCGATGCTGAGGAGCTAAACTGTGACAGCCTGGTGTCCTTTCCAGGTGAAGTCATGTACTCCTTCTTGCATGCAAAAAACTAAGTATACCGTATTCTAACGTGTTAAGCTCCCCTGCTCTAATAAGCGCCCACCCAATATTTTTTGACTGACAGTGAAAACATAGTACATTTTATTAATTTGAAGACTTAAATTATTTTGTTTATATTCTTTGTTTATTTTGCGTGACGCTCAAAACTTGTGTTTTTGCGTTGGTGTTGGTTATTTTGGGGCTAGTGTATAACCTGTTCACATTTGATTGAATAGCACACTGTACGCGCCCCGAGTATGGCGGCTTATTAAGAAGAAGCTTCGACCTAAACAGTGGTACAATTTTATTTTCGTAGGAGCCCCGTGCGCTTATTACATTAAATACGGTACGTGTCTGGAATGGATGAGCGTTGTCCTAATAACCAAATAGAATCCATTAGCTACACTCCTGGAAATTTCACTGAAGTTCTCTTTTCTCTATTTTTACAGATTACTTTTTGAATGTCTCAAGGAGACTTGCTTGAAGGAAATGGTGGGCGGCAAGCTTCCAAATTTAACAAAAATGTTAGCAAAAAAACTGCAAGACACTCAGCAACGTAAGAAGAAAGATGGAGTAGAAAAAAAGAAAGAAGCAGGAAAGGAGCAAGAATAGAAAAGGAAGGAGCAGAAAATCAAAAGTTCAAAACATTTTTGGTGAAGGATAAGAAAATACTGTCATGCCCAAGTGTGCACATCTTTTAATTCATAATTTGGAAGCAGAAAATGAAAACTGAACAGTTTAAAACATTTCTGACAAAGGATAAGAAAACGTGCCATGCCCAAATGTGCATCTTTTAATTCAGAATTGGATGTATATGTAAACACTTTTTTTGTATTAACTTGCTTTGTAATAAGGTAACAGTTTACTGCATGTGTAGTTATATAAGTTAGTATACGGTAATTGTTATCGGATCATAAGTAATAATTTTTCAGGTTTAAAAGAAATTTTCTTGGTTAGGTGTGCTCTTTATTTTTGTATGTGTTCAAAACTTCTATTGTCCTAAGTATAGCTTATTCATTATATTGTTTTTTAGTAGTAACAAAAAGGGTTATGGTCATTTTACAGGGTAAAAACAATCTTGCCATTCCCAAAGTATGTTTTCAATCAATATTTGCATGTTATATATTAGTATTAGTAATATTAGTTCATAATATAGTTCTGTAGCTTGTAAAGAAAGAAAAAGAAACCAAATGAGTTTATTCATTTAAATTTGCTTTTGCTTTTTTTTATATTCTAAACAATGTAATATTTGATTCAGAGTTAGTAAAGGAAATGTGATCAATGATCTTTGTAAAATTCCTTATTTGAAATAATTCTGACCTGCCAGAAACAGTTGTCTCTCTTAAAAATAGTTGCTTCCTGTTAAAACCAAAAAAAAACCTGTTAAGATCATTTGACACCTGTTAAAAACAGTTCAGACCTGTTGAAAGACCTGTTAAGACCATTTGACACCTGTTGAAAGCATTTCAAACCCGTTGAAAACAGTTCAGACCAGTTGAAAATATTTCAGACCAGTTTAGACCTGTTGAAAAACCTGTTAAGACCATTTGACACCTGTTGAAAACAGTTCAGACCTGTTGAAATACCTGTTAAGACCATTTGACACCTGTTGAAAGCAGTTCAGACCTGTTGAAAACAGTTCAGACCTGTCCAAATCAGAGACAGTACCTGTTGAGACCAGTTGACACCTGTTGAAAACAGTTCACACCAGTTAAAACCTGTCATATTAGTTGAAACCGGTCATCAAATACCACTTGAACTGGTTTTAACTTCTGACCAGTTGAAACAATTTGAACTGGTTTTAACTGTGTTTCTGCTGGGCATGCACCCTCTCCCACATACCATCCCTCCCTGTTGGGCCTGTTCCAATGCCATTTCATCCTGTACCCATGCCATCCTACTCTGTCCCACATGCCCTGCTGCCCTTATACACATTCCACCCTGTCCCAGATGCCATCCCACCCTGTCCGACATTTCATCCCATACTGTACCACATTTCATCCCATCCTGTCCCACATGCCCTTCTATCCTCATCCCAATTCCTACATCAACTAATCACTGTGCCATCTTTCACCCAACAATCTTTCCTCTTGCTCCCAGGTTCTTTTCTATCAAGTTACCATGCCCCATTGACCTACCATGCCCCTTTGACATACCATACCCCATTCACCTACCATCCGCCATTCACCTACCATCCGCCATTCACCTACCATCCTCCATTCACCTACTGTCCTCCATTCTACCGAATATATATGGCGCTGTTGATAGCTGCCGCTTCTGTGTTTCTTTCCTGTCAAAAATCTGATATTTTTGTATTTTTAACCCCAGTTTTGAACTTCCGCATGTGTGTTACAGATTGCCTTTACATTATGGACAACTATGTTAAGCTGTTTTTATTAATAGTTTCATTGTTTTAGCAATTTTATCGTGTTTTGTTGTGACATCTTTTAGTCAGTAAACTATAATTATATCCTTTCCGCGATTTCATGTTCATGGAAATAAACAACGTTTAGTGAAGAGTCAACTTCATCAAACATTTTCGCTTGAACGGCTACACTTGAGTTACTTTGAATAAATTGCCTATTATACTGGCTGCTCTACTTAATCCGATCAAATCTTCTATTCACCTACCATCCTCCATTCACCTACCATCCTCCATCCACCTTCCATTCACCTTCCATCCTCCATTCACCTTCCATCCTCCATCCACCTTCCATTCACCTTCCATCCTCCATTCACCAACCATCCTCCATTCACCTACCATCCTCCATTCACCAACCATCCTCCATTCACCTACCATCCTCCATTCACCTACCATCCTCCATTCACCTACCATCCTCCATTCACCAACCATCCTCCATTCACCTACCATCCTCCATTCACCTACCATCCTCCATTCACCTACCATCCTCCATTCACCTACCATCCTCCATCACCAACCATCCTCCATTCACCCACCATATCCCATTCACCTACCATCCTCCATTCACCTACCATCCTCCATTCACCAACCATCCTCCATTCACCTACCATCCTCCATTCACCAACCATCCTCCATTCACCTACCATCCTCCATTCACCTACCATCCTCCATTCACCTACCATCCTCCATCACCAACCATCCTCCATTCACCCACCATATCCCATTCACCTACCATCCTCCATTCACCTACCATCCTCCATTCACCAACCATCCTCCATTCACCTACCATCCTCCATTCACCAACCATCCTCCATTCACCAACCATCCTCCATTCACCTACCATCCTCCATTCACCTACCATCCTCCATTCACCAACCATCCTCCATCACCAACCATCCTCCATTCACCCACCATATCCCATTCACCTACCATCCTCCATTCACCAACCATCCTCCATTCACCAACCATCCTCCATTCACCTACCATCCTCCATTCACCTACCATCCTCCATTCACCAACCATCCTCCATCACCAACCATCCTCCATTCACCCACCATATCCCATTCACCTACCATGTCGCATTCACTTACCATCCTCCAATCAACTACCATACACCCTCCACCTGCCATCCTCTACTCACCTTTCATCTTCCATTCGCCTACCTTCTTCTATTCGCCTACCATCCTCCATAACCAATCACCCCTACCCACATTTTGCCACTGATTCATCTACCTAATATACTTTTAAGCAACTCGTCATTCCAACCTTCACTCGCTCCATTCCACCACAGTGCCCTTCTCATTTGAATTCTGGAACTCCCCACAAAAACATGCTCAACTTGATATTTTCCCTTATAAACTAGAAAAGGCTGATCTATCTACCAAGTTGGAATAAAACTTCATTGCAAATTAATTCAGAGATTATCATCATACTATTATAGTCTATTGTGTTTTCAGTCTATTCAAGGGAGCAATTATTGTTTATATTCATATTCATACCCAAGACAATTATGAATTCTTTTGAGGTCATCAGGTTCAGTTGTTGGACTTTTCTTTCATACCAGAAAAATATATTTTAATTGCTTTTCATATCTAGAATGCATTTGTTGTAAGTTCTTTTAAGGCAAGTCTCCTTTGTATAAATTTCCTTTCAAGCAAACACAATTTAGTTAGAAATCCTTTCCAAGGGCAGAAATCTTTTGTTCCCAGTAGCTGAACAATGCATGTGGTCGGACGGACAGTGGATGGGACCAACGGACGGATGGAATGAATGAAAAATATGCTATACTCCCTCTTCACCAACTTTGTTGAGGAGGGGATAAGTCTCAGCAAATTCAAAATTGGTCATTGGGGGGAAATATGAAACTATATAGTTTAGGACAGATAACCTTCTTGGGGCAATTGGGGATAATTGGTATTCACACATTCTGCTACAAAAGGCTTTTCAAAAGAATCATCTTATCCCTAAATGAATACATTTTTCTTTTATATTATAATTATGTCTTTAAAGTGCAATAGTAATTATGGCTCTGGGTGTAAGCCATTAACTAGTCAAATTTCTTGAATGATGTACAACGTTCTTTAACTTTGATGAAAGAAACACACATTTTGTTGCATACACTTCAAAAATGAATAAAAGATATGATGTTTAAAAACATTTACGTGTTTTGCAATCCAGACTAGTAAATCCTGTCGCACATGAGCAGCCGTAGGGATCCGCAAACAAAATGGTGTACCACTGCATGCACCCTCATTATCACCGCAGGTAAATTCACAGTCAAAGCCAAATTTATTTCCGCCACAAGCTGAAATAAGTTGAGGGGGAAAAAAATGTTTTCATATTTAACACAAAAAAATATATGCTGTAAAATTTATATGGAAAAACTGGGTTTAATTACAATAAAAATATCACATGAAATATGAAAACAATGTGTCAAAATACCCTCAAAATCAATGACATTCTGTTTTCAACAATTTATCCGCAACTGATGATTGAGTTTAATGGAACTTCACACTGTGACCAAATGTCACATGAGGATAATAGCTGGAACATGTAGGAAAGCACTTAAAAGCATCAACACCATAGGAATTTAACCAGAGGCAAAAATCCCCCGTGGTTCTGATGCTAACTTTGGATTGAAAGCATTTTATTTATTTGTTATTGTACTTCTTTAAGTGTTATGTTCTTACATATTCAGTGTATTTATCATACAGCAACGTGTAGCTTTTGCATATTTTGTTTCTTGTTTAAGTCTTAAGGTTTTTGCCTTAAGCTATACGCCACAATCACAACAACCAATGAAAACTTATATTTGGCTTCACCCCAACGTGAATAATGATGAAGTCAAGATTCGATGTAATCCAATATCATCCTTACTATTACCAACAGCATCATACCAAGTTTGATTTATATCCGAGATGCATGTGTTGTTGCTCAGTAGTTGCCTGCTTATATGAAACTGTCTGTGTTTGTGGTAATGACCTACAGAAATGGTGATACAACTATCAAATTTAATGCTTAATGTCTTGTCTATAATATCAGGATCAGGGAATAATTCCAAAATACATCTGCTTCCAATAAAAATTCCAGACATGTTGGCTGGGCTACTCATATCATGCTATTGAATCTGATGCTCATTTGAATATTCATTCTCTGATTTTAAACACAAATAATTGAAGATGTTAAGTCACAATTCTGGACAACATCAGTTAGTCTCTTATTATAAGTATTGAACAATTGTCCCAGATACACGCCTATTTCATTCCATGCCTCAGTGGAGAAAAAATCTCCACAACAGGAATAAACTGCGTAAATTTGTTAACATTTGGAACATTAGTTTCCTCTCAACATAAATGAAATGTAATGGATACCACCAATAGATTTGCTTTTCTCTATGAAATGTCTATACATAAAACTTTACATCTACATTTTTATGAAATTTTCTTATTTTCTCACCTGTTAAGCAGTTTTGGCCGCTGAAACCTGGTGGACAAATACAGATACCTGATTGGTCATCACAGACGCCACCGTTATAACATACATCACATAGGTTGGTACAATCAGATCCCCAGCGACCACCAAGACAGGCTGTAAGAAGAAGAGAGCTAAGATTCACAATCAAAGATATTTGGACTATTAAAAAGTATAAATTTAATACAATATTCAAGAGCTGTCTACTAGTGTAAGTACAGTACTTAGAACAAAGGCTTTTAGAAATAATGTTATGTAGTGATGGGGATAATACAAAATAATTGGATTACATCTTTGAGGAAATGCATTTATCTATTTCTTTGTTACAGCTTTACACAATATTTTAATATAACCTTCAAAGTATCTGGAACCACTCATACAATTGAAAAGCTTTCTAATTGTTCTTTTGGTTGTCACATAAAGAATGAGACTTAGTGTATCACTATACTTAGTATCCCTGGCAAAAAGTGAATCCTCTTTTGGTTATTCATTAGAGAAATGAGCCCTCCAGTAAGTTGCCCAAGTCAATGTCAGATCAAAGATCAATTTTCAATGCTATATTTGATCAATTTACGTGTACCTATATGCAGCTATCTTTCACTGTTCACTTTTCCAAAGATATTTGTTCTCTTTGAATTTCCAAATTTAGATCTTTGTTTGGAATTCTTAATTGCATGAACCAAAGATATAGAGCTATAGTGAACAGTTACTGCATATTACACAACAATAGGCTGCATAGAGCTATAGTGGACAGTTACTGCATATTACACAACAATAGGCTGCATAGAGCTATAGTGAACAGTTACTGCATATTACACAACAATAGGCTGCATAGAGCTATAGTGGACAGTTACTGCATATTACACAACAATAGGCTGCATAGAGCTATAGTGAACAGTTACTGCATATTACACAACAATAGGCTGCATAGAGCTATAGTGAACAGTTACTGCATATTACACAACAATAGGCTGCAGGCCCTTTCAGTCAAACAGATCTGCTATTTTCCTTCAGCAATTTATTTGACTGCACTCCCAATTCTGTACCTTATTATGTAACTTTTCTTGCATTTTCTGTTTTTACTATTTTCTTATTTTCTATTATGGGTTTACATGAATGTTAGGTGCAATAGAATAAGGATTTCTTAGATAATGCGCCATATAAATGCTACAAAACTTGAATTTTTAATACAAGGTCACAGAGAAAGTCAAAATGTGA
Organism: Chiridota heheva; assembly: GCA_020152595.1. NCBI lineage: Eukaryota > Metazoa > Echinodermata > Holothuroidea > Apodida > Chiridotidae > Chiridota > Chiridota heheva. Next base: position 71,090 of record JAIGNY010000245.1, read on the forward strand.
TACTGCAAATACAAAATTTACATTTTCCTAATTGCAATAAAAGATTTTGAAAGTGGTATTAATGGAAGGAATTTTTCAAACCAAATATGATATCAAAAGCTTCCACAGCAGATTCCTCCAAAAGCGCAATGATAGCTACTTTCTGCTACTGGTCTTGCATATTCAATGAACTACATAAATATATACATATATATATATATATATATATATATATGTAAATTGCCCTAATCTACATTATTTGCATTCCATATTGCACTGGCAAACTGTGCATTACCCTAAAGTTTATTTGTCTTACATGTAGCTTTGAACATTCAATGCATTATCTAAAAAGCTTAACCTTAAAATTTTGCAGGAATATAATGGGAGCGTACGGGTATTCAACAAAATAAACAATGGAATTTTTAACCCTGCACTCTAAAAACAGTTTGGTCAGCAAAATGACCAAATCCCTTGGTAATGGAAAAATGACCAAACTTTGGTCAGATTTTGTGTGCAGGTAGCCAAAGTTTGGTCCGGGGAAGTCAATGGGGCATCGAAGGCATTTGGCAAAAGTACTTGGTCTGGGCAAATAGCTGCTCTCTTTGGCTGGACATATAATATGAATGCATAATGAGTGACTGCAAAGGTCAAACTGCTCTCAATATCGCTGGACCCCATGGAGCAGAGTCAGACATAAAATGTCATGAAAAGATGTTAAAGTGGAAGTTCGTGCCCTTAAAAGATACATTTGCTGGTAAGTATTTTCAATTTCAAACTTGGTTGCAATGCAATTTTATTTTTTTCAGGATTACTCTTAAATTCAACCATCGTAAGATTCGTACTTCTTGGCATTCTCTGTCGTTAGGCTAACATCTAGTATCGAGGTTATTTTGTACACTGAGGCTGAACTTGGCCATAGCCAACTTTGAAGTTTGGGAATTATTATTCAACTGTAGAGAATATATAATATTTTAGAAATAGAATGATCCCTTCGAGGCAATGAAATAGGTAAAGATTGATCTAACCAAGAATATTTTTGATAAAGCTCTAATATTCCTGCAAATAGATTATAATTTATATTCTTTGTAGTGGTTTAATACTTCCCCACTTCATTCTTTAATGCTGTGTGAAATTTTCATTCACACGCTATGTGGTCCAGGTTCAGTTAGACCTTTGCTGTTTATTCCGTTTACAGGCCACACGTTGTTGATCTCATTCCTGATGGCGGCAGAGGAGAGACAATGCACGAGGTCTACGGAGCTGGCTGTTCGTCAGCTAAGTTGTTTTACTGTTTGTAAGTTGTTTTACTTTTTATTTACTTTATCAAGTACTTTTGTCTTCTCTGGGTGTCTTTGCTATCATGTTCTTTATCTTTATCATACCATGTACTTTTATCTTGTGTCACTATTATCTTTGCTTATTGTATATTGTTTACTGTATGTACATCAATCATATAACATAACATAACAAGATTACAGGCTAAGAAAGATTAGTCACCCCATAAAAAGCCCAAATTAACACCACCACCACCACAAAAAACAAAACAATTAAAGATGACCAGAGTTAGTAAAGAACTTATCAATGTTGACCTTAAAATTGTAAACAGAATTAGAGCTAACTACCCACTCAGGTGAACCATTCCACTCATTAACAACTCTTTGCAAAAACTAAAATGCTGAAATATCTATCCGTGTCACATGAGGATAAGTTGAAACATGCAAGAAATAACAGGAAGTCAAAGCATCACTACCAGATAAAACTTAAAAACCTGAATCATATCGCCACGTACTCTTCTCAACCCAAGCGTGGTCAAACCAAGAATTCGCAACCTAGATTCATAAGAGAGATTTCTTACTTCAATCGGATATAAGTCTAGTGGCTTTTTGCTGAATCTGCTACAAAATGAACTTATCCTTCTCATAAAAGGGACTCCAAGCCTAAATAGCTTACTCAAGGTGAGGCCTGACAAATTGCTTATACAAATTAAGAACAACTTCTCTACCAAGAAAACAAACATTTCTTCTAATCAAACCAAGCATCCTATTTGCCCTTGCAGCTAGCACACTGTTTAGAAGGCTTCAGATTGCTAGTGATGACAACACCTAGATCCCTTTCTTGATCGACACAACTATGATTTGAACCATTCATGTATTAATCAAAAGCCAAATTGTTCTGACCAAAATGAATAACTTTGCATTTATCAACATTGAATGACATTTGCCGTGTTATAGTGTTTTTTCTTTTGTTTGGGACCAAGATACTATAACTTATCCAGATTAGTTTGCAAAAGTTAAGAATCCCTAGCATCATCAACAATCCTGTACAGCTTAGTGTCATCAGCAAATTCACAGATACTGGAGCCAAGGGAAACATCAATATCATTAATGAAGATTAAGAAAAGAAGCGGACCCAATACAGAACCATGAGGAACACGACTTGTAACCTTCTTCCATGGAGATACTTCACCATTAACAACAACTTTTTGTGACCTGTCAACTGACCAAGAATACATCCAACTGGTGCACTTTCCCTCCACACCAAGTGCTCCTGTTTTCATCATGAGCCTGCCTAATGGAACCTTATCAATGCTTTTTTTGAAATCTAAATAGACCATTATGTACAATTGGTGAGATAAACACCTCACTAAGTAGGGACTACTTGCAAGGCGATACTTGCATACTGAGTGAGACAATGCCTAATACTCATGTAGAAAAGCACTCATAAACAACAAATAACATAATCAGGAAATGAAAACCTTCTCAAAACTGAAACAGGTATTTAGAGCTACAATTTGATTTTATTAGTATCTTGAAACTTACAAGTATCTTTCAAACTAAGTTACAAATGAAATGATGATCATTTTGTACGTAAAGACTAAGAGGAAAAGACATTCGATCACTTCACAATTTCCTTACTTTTGGAAACTCGCACACAATTAGTGGGGCATATCATCCGAGTGCGCTGGCAACTGCTATTTTGAAAGTGCTCATCGGTAAATGTGTGCAGTGCTCAATATGATGCTATTATAATGATAAAAGCACGTTAACTTCACCGACGCTCTATTATTCAACAACTTTTCGACGAATTAAATTAGATATATACATCCACCCAAGGCGCTTTTTAACAAAATAAGCCACTAGCGAAGGCTCTTGCACAAAACGCAACTTTTCAGTTTTCTTCATTAAACCCACAGCCAAAACGTAAGTGAACGACATCAATATAGTATTATTGACTTTATATATTTATTTAGTTATACCTAAAAATGTTTCAAAACGATAAAAGGCATTGTCAAAAGTTGACCATAGATCATCGCGGAAAGGCATAGTTATTCTAGTGCGTAGTCGAAATTCATCCACGCTTCACGATAAGCCAATGCAGCCTAAGCAGTTTCAACGTTATAAGGTATATAGTGTTTTCTGACTGTGTATAGCAGCCATAGTGGCTATAGCGTATACTACAGTCAGATGCTATCTGACTAATGTACCATAGGCCTACTTTGTCAATCAATGCATTGCATGTGCCTAAGCTAACTCACCTGCTTGGTAATTACTTATTGCCTTCATTAAGTCCCATGCTTTGGCTACGGCAATACTGCCTACGGTAAAGCCAATGCATATTAGTACCTAATCATTCACTAGGTATCTTCAGCTGCAGCACAAGAACATCACCTGCCCTGCCGACCACGCGGGTTGTCTTATCTGCTCATTTCGATCATTCGATCAAACATCAACACATTCCTAACTCACGTGGAATGTTCCTTACCCACTTGGATTGTTGCTGTGATCATGTTGATATATCCTAGCAACCAGCTACCCCTAGTGCAGGCAGATCCAACTAGGTTACACGTAGCTTAGGTATACCAACATTCCCCCTTGTATTTGCCATTCATTTTATAACACCAGATGTCATTGGATCAATGTCACATTGGACAA
>JAIGNY010000245.1:80000-158199 GCA_020152595.1 Chiridota heheva
TTACGCGCATAAAGTATGCAACCCGTTAAGTATTATAGATCCGTTATGGGTCTACAAAGGCGCCAGCATGACAAGTAAAACCACGAGTCCTCCGTCAACTATGTCTCTGTGCACCACAGAGCAAAAGCCGTGGCTACGCGAGGGGACAACTGGTACTGGTATGTGTCCCGAACGTATTAGCTATCAGTACAAAAGGACCGCCGAGGTCCACGATAGCATGAACGCATTCACACACCTGTAACGTGAGTCGTTCTCTCATTATACCTCTATTCACCACTGGGCCACCGAGTAAGTGGCTACGTGTAGGGAAGATGTACGCAGCCGCTCCCGTTGAGAATAGTTAAAATATATATACTGAGGCCGAAGAAATACGGAGGAGTTCACGGCCACAAGCTATAATGCAGTCGAAACTGAGTTTGTTTCATCACGGAGCTACTAAACCGTAGCCGCGTGGGGAAGAGGGGACTACCGTCATTACATCAGCACGTGTCCCGTAAGAGAAACGGCCGCGAACTCAGTAGTTTATGGCTACTGGTCCTCTACCACAGCCGCGCTGCTGGTATAGGCCGTTAACTCCGTTTGTATAAAATCACCACGAGCCGCAAAGCCGGGCGGCCACGCTGCGGGGACTGCCGCCGAACGCTAAAAACATCCCAAGAAAAACGCATCATGAACACTGCAACACGCAGCTAACGGTCGCAATATCCCGGTTCCGTTATTCCGGTTTATCGTGACGCTGTACGTGAAACCGCTTAATATCTGTAGAATGTGAGCCAAGGTCTCGCTCGACGCAAGAATCACATTCAGAGTAGTTTCAACGGTTGTGGAACTACGTAACACGGAGGGAATAGCTCGTGATGGTATGCCTCCCGTAAAGAAGGAAATCTTATCACCCGAGCGCCAGGCATCAAAACCGAGCAAGCGCTAACACCGACGCATCCTGGGAGCGTGACGATCGACAAACGGGACTCGCCTCGTGTCCAGGAACTGGTGAAAACCGCGCGGAACCGCGACGCTCAACGCGAAAAAATCTCACCAAGTCAGCTCACACGGACGGAGATCTTCAAAACTAACGGGTGTGACGTATGTTGTACGCTACCTTGCTGCAGAACTAAGCAGCACTACAGACCCAACGCCATCCCATGCCCCGGACGGAGCCGCTTGTTGTGTTACGGACCCTTACGGGCCGTAAAAACAAGCCGTGGGGGCCGTATGGAACCGACATCGAGCCGCACGGACCCTAATGGACCCGCAAGTAATCCAATGGCTCTACAACTAGCCGTAAAAAGGGGACTAACTCACGTGAAGACCCCCCGTAGGGCGCCGCTCTTGTGGGCCTACGGTCCCATCGCTGGAAGCGAGGACCACAGCGATGTACACGGGTTTGAACATGTCGATAACACCAAAGCGCAACCTAAGAAGCGCTTTTACATGCGACGATCGCAGGACAGTCAAAACGCTGCAACGCACCGACAATAGGGACCTGCCCGTCGTGGTCGATGATATAGGCGCAAAACATCGCGAAACTGTGACGCTCAACGAAAATCCTACAGAGGCAGTTCACACGGCCGTGGAACAGCGTGAGTTATGACCAAGTAGCTTCCTAGCAGCTTAACTCAACTTCGGGTTCATCGTGACAGTGTACGTTATCCCGTTGCAAAAAACTCTGAAGTCGCACAGGCCCGCACGGTCAGAGAAGCGCTTGCACGCTATGCATAGCGGACCTCTGAGGTGCGTAACGCATCGACGCCGGAGGCCTGTCCTCCGTGCCTACGATACTGGTGAAAGTACACCGGAAATGTAACGCTCAACGCGGATAATCGATTAATGGTGTTCACGCGATCGTCGGAACGCGTAGCTAATGGCCACGAACCATGAATAGAATAGCTCTCACGGGCGCTATACTACTTGTGAAGATTATCACTTGTCACCTGGCCACATAGCTCGAGCTAGCGGTGCATATCGGGGTAAATCGACGTGTACGCATATCCCGTTACAAAACTACGGAGCCGCACGCATCCAACACCGAGCCGCATGCTCTCGGTCGCACTTGAAAAATACCGGTCGCGTGGAGTCTGTGCTCCGACCACGCCGCTTGAACCCAATCGCTGCAAAGAGTACCACGAATGGACTCGCAGCATAATCTGCACGCCGTAACGCGTGAGATGGATGTGACCGAGCGTAAATCAAAGAAGCGTTAGCACGCCACGCCGGACATCAAGGGTGTATAGAGCATCGACGCCAAGACCTGTCCTCCATGTCCATGATACTGGTGAAAATAATTACGGAACGGTAATGTTCAACGCAGACAATCTTAATTGCGCTTGTACGAAGTCGTGGAACCGCGAGCTAATGGCTACGGGACCAAGAAGAAAATAGCTGTCGATGCTATACTTCTTGTAAAGAAAGTCATCTGTCACCTGACCACGTGAGCGTAGTAGCCAGTGGGCGATAATCGGGTGAACCGCACGGTGTACGTTATCCCATTAAAGATAAGTTCCGCCACTGGAGCCATCCAATGGAAGCGAAAGGACCCGTAAATGCGGACCGCGGAATCGTATGGAACCGCACGGACCGTAAACACGGGCCGCTGAACCGCCCAATGGAACCTGCACGGACCCGCTATGGAACCGCCCAATGGAACCGCCCGCCTCAGAATAACGGGCCGCTGGAACCGCCCGCCCTGTAACAACGGGCCGCTGGAACCAGGGAACTGGAACCGCCCGCCCGTGAATAACGGGGCGCGGAACCTGGCCTCGCTCGTGAATAACGGGCCGCGAACCGTATGGAACCGCTCCGCCCGTGAATAACGGGCCGCGGAACCGCATGGAACCGCCCCGCCTGAACAACGGGCCGCTGAACCGCAGATGGATCCTAACACCGCATGGATCCGCCCCGGAACCGCACAATGCCCGCACATAGGGCTGCAGAACTGCCAGGGACGGTCCAACGGAACCGTATGGATCACGGAACCGCCCAATGGAACCGCCCGCCTGCAATGAACAACGGGCCGCTGAACCGCATGGACTCCCGAATCGCATGGAACCGCCCTCGATTCGCACAATGCCCCCGCGCAATAGGGCTGCGGAATCGCCGGGACCGTCCAATGGAACCAGTTTATGGAACCGCCCCCGGATTCGCAGCAAGCCCGCGCAATAGGGCTGCGGAATCGCTGGGGACTGTCCAATGGAACCGCTTTGGAACCGTGTTTACTACAACTTAGGCGACGCTGCTAACGCCCTAAGAGGTTATCTCTCTCTCTCTCTCTTATCGTTACCGCTCTAGGCGCAACGCCTCTAAGAGCGTAGAACCTTCTCAGTAAATTTCTTTATATCTGAAAAGAGAAGAACATATATCCATGCGTATATACACAAATACGGCAAAGTAAGTATGATCTTACGGACACGCTAAAGAGAGACGAGGCCTAGCAGTCTAAAAACAGAACATCAAAACTCTCTAAAACAGAAAAATTCTTCACTGAAAAATAAATTTCTTAAGAGAAGAACGTATGTCCATGCGCATAAACCTAAATACGGCAAAGTAACTATGATCCTACGGACACGCTAAAGAGAGACGAGGCATAGCATTCTAAACAGAACAACAACACTTGCTTTAACCAGAAAAAAATTTAAAAAAATTTCTATCTGAAAACTTTAGAAACCCGAGAAAACGATCCAACGTGAATGACTTTACTAGCGCCGGGTAGCGTGGGGAAACACCAACCACTGTGTACTTGAGGTCTGTAAAGATAAAAAGGAAAATTATTTTCCTGTAATTAGGTCGTCGGAGAGACCCACCCACGGTTCTCTCCGACACCCCAATTTCAATCCTGAAAATCAAATATTTTATCTCAAATCTGTGTAAGAAAAATAAAAATATTCATATGCTGCTAACGTGAAAACGAAAATAAGCTCGCTTGTAACAACTGTAGCTCCTAGAGTTGTTACAGGGCTTACCCCACATTTACCCAGCGGTGACTACGACCCAATGCGCATGCGCCCAAAATCAAAAAGGAAATTGGCCTAATGCATACGAGAAGGTGTACTGAAATATCCTAACGCATAAACACTATACATAGTATAACGCTAGGGTCACCTCGAGGCGTGGTGGGGCTAAGGAGAAAAAGACTAATTCCCGGGCGAGAGGTCCCCAGACAGGCACAACCTGTGCTCTAGGACCTAAAACACCCACCACGAGAGTAGGACGCTCGAACTAGCCACTCGCTATGTACGAATGGAGACAAAACCCGCTATCCTAAGTGTAGGCTACACGGGTAAAGTCGTAGGTCGGCCGAAGAAATCTCGACCCATGGCTACCCACCCTTCTCTCGAAGACTTGAAAAGGCGAGCCAGATGAGAACGGGCAGCGTAAAACCCATCAGGTAGAAGCTGCCAAGAGAAAAGAGTTAGAAAGGTTAATTAAAATAAAAATAAAATGACCAGTTTTCAGCGATGTTAGTGACAACAACGCGCTGAAAAGAGTGAGGTGGTACAGAGGTATTATGGAGGTCAGGGCTTGGCTGGTTACTGCGTTTTTAGGTTCGGTTAGAAGTGCAAGTTAGAATCAGGTCGTGTGACCAGATTGCATAATTATGGCATGGAAGGTAAGGTATAACTTGAAGTAAATTGAATGTATTTGTTTTATTGCTGCTGTTTTTTGCACAGAGCAATTGAAAAGTTATTCTGAAAATTCGAGAGGGAAGAGTAATCCTTGTAGCACTAGACGATCAACAGCTGACACATACTTTATACTGGTGTGATGATGATTCACAGTTACAGGTACACTTCCTTAGATTGTTTAGCGACAGAGCATAATGAAATGTTCCAATATTTTCTCTGTTATTTTTAAAGTTTTTATTTGAAAAAGTTGGGATATTTTAAATTATATATTTATTTAATACATGTGCTTTCAGAATTCCAGCTTTAAATTTTAAATTTTGTAATATTAGAATTGTTTTGTTGGAGTATTGTAAAGATAATGTTTCTTCATACATCCATGCAAGATTTACGAGAGTAATTATAAATGTTCCATAACAAACAGGCTTGTACATAGGACATAGCACAACAGTTATATAAATCTTAAAGTGGTTGGTGTTTACTTGATTTTTTGCCTAAACCTGAATTTTAGGTGATTTATGCATGCTTTTGATTTTGAAGTTTGTGTTGAAACTAATGAGGATATATTTCAACTTCACAGCTAGTAAAACCGATGATGCAATCTTTGCAAAAAACATCTTTTCTTTTCTTATTTTGCATTTAAATTGACTTATTTGGACTGAAATAAACTTTCTCGATATCATTTGAGTCATTTTCCAGCCCGTTATGTGTGCGACAAACTATTAGATGGTTTATAGCAAATCCCTGAGAGGTCATTAGGGTCTGCTACAGGCATTTTCCGGATTGTTAAATGTGTGACGAGACTACAGAAAGGCCCTAGCAGATACCTGGGAGACTATTTTCCAGCCTGTTACATGTGTGACAGACTGCGAAATGGCCCATTTGCTGGAAATTATTCATACTTAAGAGGTACAGTGTTTATGTAAGAAACTCTGGGTAATCATCTTCTTTTCTTCCTCTTCTCCCCAGGCCAAGTACTCTTGAGAATGAGGCTGTGGTCAAAGCCTTAATCAAAGAGTTCCACTCAGATGGACTTAGAGGAAGAAGGATGTGTACATGTAAGTAAAATTTCAACTTTTAATTCTGGTTTATAGGACTAGCGTATAGTTTGATCATGAAAGGATACATGGAATACATACTTCTGTGTCATTAAACTCTTTATTGGTTTGAATTTTCTGCATCATTTTGATTTCACGGTAACGTTTTCTACTTTCAAGATTTACGAGAAGTAATATTAAGTACTTTTCCAACCCACTTATATTTGCAGAAATCTTTTTCACAATCCAAAGGACAACGAAATTTCAATATATAGAGTAAAAGAGGTGCTACATTTTAGGTTATATGAAAAATTGGGATGGAGCAACAATATCAAGGGGACAGTGTATGGGAAGTTTTCAGGGGGGTTAATTTTGTGAAGACATGATTCTGTTTGCTGGTTTGTATACGCTTTATTTGTTGTTAAGGTGGCTGCCTCATCTGCTTTCCTGAGTATATTTATTGCAGGGTCAGCGCTGGGCATGCGATCGGGGGATTTTTGCCCACAATGATTTGAATTTCTGCAAATAGCCAGAACATATTGCGGGCCATTCCTGCATGGCGGATATGCGCTCAGGTTTCTAAACATTGTTAACTTTCAACGTGTGCAAAGTTAACTTGCAAGAAAGTATGTGTTTCATTGTTGGATGAATGACTTGCTGTATGATTTCATTGATGGTTGACCCACTGCCATTTAAGTTGTAATATAATGTAACTGTACAGTGGTACAACATCTGTATGCACTTTCCTTATTCATCATTGCGCTTAAGTGGTGACTAATTGCATTGACCTAATGTGTGATTTTTCCTCGCTTACATGCAAGAAAATCGCTTTCAAGTTTCAGAGTTGATAATTGATTTGAGCTATTTACCACCACAAATCATCGTAAAATTTCTGAGTTTAAAAAAATGATTATCTTAGCAATAAGACTGAATACTAATTAAATAACATACATAATAAAATGTAGAGTATGGTAATAAGTTGCATATAACATGACAGCTGGATCAGTGTTAGCTGAACGCGAGCATGTACAGTTCTGTGTACAGTATAGTGCATTCGCAGTAAAATAGTATAGTCAGCGGCCTTGGGTGCAAGATCCAACTAAATACTACAGACAGTGGCACAGTGGCATAGACACTGAGAGAAAAATTAAACCTATTTATTCGTGAAATCATTTTTTTCCTTTTCCATGGACAATTTTTGAAGACAGTGGACAAAATTAAAACCTTTTTTTGGAAAAATCATTGGATTTTTTCTTTGGACAATTTGACAATTTTGAAGGGAGGAGTCGAGGATTAGCTTGACCCCCTCTAAAAGAACAAAAAGAAACAAAATAGTGAAGAAAGCATTCAAAAATCTTATTCCGTTAAGGAGATCTTTAACGGAATACGATTTTTGAATGTTTTCTTCACCACTTTGTTTCTTTTGAAGTCCTCTTCCATATAAAATAGACTTGCTTGACCCCTGAACTGGCCACATCGTTGCATACAGATATTTTTTCATATTGGAAATAGTCTGTCTTGTTTTTTTTTAATTCCTTTCTTTTTGCTTGAGTAAAAAAAAAAGGAAAATCCCTCTCTAATTTTTGACCCTAGCGCCAACCCTGATTTATTGTTTACTTATTTTAGGAATTCTGGTTTGCACCACAGGAGGGGCAAACATGCTTCTTCAGGTTCCCCTGGATGAAAGTTAGGACATGAAGTGGGAAGACAGTGCTGCAGTCACGAATGACACAAGCCGGATTGCCGGAAAGGCTGTAGATATTATATTACCAGGTGATTTTGCAATCTTTGATCTTCAAATATACCCAGAACATACATTCTTCAGGAAAATTTATTATGGATGGAATTGGTATGTTCTGCCAATTTGAATACCAGAATGTGTTTTTTTTCTTTTTCTTTTCTAAATACAGTATATGCCCGAGTTCTTACTTGCAGATTTTTAAAGTCAGTACTGAAGGAACCTAGAAAGACCTTGGTAAAGATTACTTTGTTTTGCACCCATTCAGTGAAAACTGGATGATAAAAACAAAGGTTTTTGTTGACATAATAGCATAGAGACCTATTACTCTAACAACAAAAAAAGGACTAAGTCAGAAAATTTGAATTCAAAACATCTTCAGTTTGATGCTATTTTCATTGTGTCTATTAAATTGAAAATGATTAAGCTCATATTGCTTCTACAATGTAAAATATCGTATAGACCAGGGATGTATCTAGCAGGAAATAAGTGCTCCACAATGCACGGGTGCATGTACCCACTTAAAGGCACTGATGGGGTGCAGGGGTAACACCCTGGAGGGGGAGCCCTCAAAGCCATAAAGGTATATGACAATTAGACTAATTAGAAAGCTAAATTTACATGGGTTTTTGATGGTGTTTATGAATACAAATTAACATAACTTTCATTAAAATATGCAAAGCAAGGTAAAAAGCAAAATATAATCAAAATACTTTTCGATACACCTTGTTTTTTTTTTACAATTTCTTTTTGCTTAATATGCCGGTCATTAGACCCAACTCCTTGGCCCACTACCAGACATATTTTTCAGATGCTGCACAGTGGCTTCCAGCACTGACTGGCATAGCTACATGCATGGTATATGTCTCCCAAATTCAGATTACTTCAGCTTCAGTATTTATTTTTGTGAAGAATAGTGCAAGACATTTACTTGATTTTCATACAATTTTTAACACATGTTTAATTTTCTTTGTACAAATCTTACTGTCCTTAATATAATACTATACTATAATTAATCAACCTTCCAGTACACACACTCATTTTCCATAGACTTTAACAGATTAAAACATTTTAATAGTAAAAATCTCAAACATAAAAAATTAACAAATGAATTTATTTATTTTACTTTAGAATCAAAGTTCAGTGATGAAGAATTGGCTGAAATTCCATGACGCCCCCTCAACAACAGACAGACGGGCAGAGAGTTTCATGAAACAGAAAGCGAACTACAAAACTACTGCGGTTTTCAAGTTTGTTTATGCATGCCATGAAATAGTTTCCTTATTATGTAACATTACAGATCTATTGATGAGTCGAGTTAAAAGAATATTAAGTTTGGGATGAAACAATCTTTGAATTTTAGAACTTGTAGTTCAAGATGCACATTATATATGACTGGGCAGTCAGATCAAAATTTGTAAGTAATTCTTTAATTTTCATCCTAAACCTCAGTCTGAAAATTTGACTATGCAGTTATACATGTCCACAAAACTGTTTTAATAATGGTAAATGAACCATTATGAATTGCTTTAAATCCTTCAAGTTGAGATAGGTGGTCATCCATCGGTTTAGTGAGGGTTATCCATTTACATGATCAAAAAATGATCTCATTATAATCTAATATTGACTCGCACTGAAATGATATGAAAGTAATGTTTTATATTTTGTAATATTGAAGCAAACAACAATAGGTCTACATCTCATTCAGCATATAAAAACATGAGCCATTTTATCACTCACGTATGGTAATGACAGTGTCATATTAAGAAATGTACATTTCAAGGAAAGTAATTCAGCAACACCCTTTGAAGTTATGGGCCATTCCGCAGTCTGTGTAGTAGGAACAGACCACGGATGGCCCTAGTGGACCTGTAGGGTCTCCTGGGGGGATCAGTTAGGGCAAGTCCACAGTTTGTGTCATACAGAACGGACCACGGAATGGCCAAAGTGGACTCCTAGGGTCTCCTGGGGATCTGCTATGACCATTCTACAGTCTGTGTCTTATGGAATGGAACTACAGATTGACCCTAGCAGATCTCCTGGGGATCTGCTATGGCCATTCCACTGTCTGTGTTAAATGGGACAAACTACAGAATGGGCCTAGCGGATCCCTAATGTCTGCTGGGAATCTGCTAGGGCCATTCCCCAGTCTGTGCCATAATCTGCTAGGGCCATTCCCCAGTCTGTGCCATAATCTGCTAGGGCCATTCCCCAGTCTGTGCCATAATCTGCTAGGGCCATTCCCCAGTCTGTGCCATAATCTGCTAGGGCCATTCCCCAGTCTGTGCCATAATCTGCTAGGGCCATTCCCCAGTCTGTGTCATAAGGAATGAGCCTAGTGGGCTGGTAGAGTCTCCTGGGGATCTACCAGGGCCATTCCGCAGTCTGTGTGGTATAGAACGGGCTAGGAAATGGCCCTAGTGGACTGCTAGGTTCTGATAAGGAACTGCTAGGGCCATACAACTGTCTGTTTCGTACCAAATGGCCCTTATATATACTTCATTTCTTATATATACTTCATTTCTAATGTAGCAAACAGATACTATCTATAGGCAACTTTTGTAATGAGATCCGAACAGAAAGTTATCATAAATGTATAATCTTAAAGTGGTGATTATTAAATGCCTGATGCATACTACCTTGCACTCAATCTCACATATCTTTCTGTGGATGACAGTGATTTTTAAAAATATTTCAAGATTTAAAAAAAAAAAAATGCAAACTTTTTCAGATTAAAAAGGACATATTCCACCAATAGGGAAGATAATCTGTGAATTGGATTTTTGGGCAAATCCTATCTGTGAATATTATATTTTATTTAAATGTTAATATTATTTTTTATTCAAATGTTAATATTATATTTTATTCAGATTGTATTCTTTAATTCCTGTAGTCACTTGGAAGCTGATCTAATGTTCAAGAATTGTCGGTTTTAATCAGTGGCGTAGCCACAGGGGGAGAGGGGGCAGAATGTTTTCAAAAATGTGGTTATTTTTGTCTATATTTTTTCTTGCTTTTAAAAGAAAAATTTGCTTCAGAAGTGAGCTAAATTCGGCAACTTTTTGGAAAGGAAGGGGGGGCGGGGGGTGTCTAGGACCTTTGAACCCCCTCACTTTTTCATGCTGGCTACGCCACTGGTTTTAATGTATAAGGTATATTTGTATTGCCAAAATCTGCCTCAAAACATTTTTTATATCAAAGGTTTGCCAAAGCCAACGTGACTTACATATTTCTTATTTTGTATTTATGTTAGTATGTGTATATATATGTATGTATATATATACATATATATATATATATATATATATATATATATATATATATATATATATATATATATATATATATATATATATATATATATATATATATATATATATATGTATATGTATATATATATATATATATATATATATATATATATAATATATATATATATATATATATATATATATATATATATATATATATATATATATATATATATATATATATATATATATATATATATATTTAAAGTTAAAATTTTATCTCAACAACTATAAACTTGCCCTGTTGTCATATTCAGATTTTCATGCAGTTTGATATTATCCTTATATGTAGTAGTATCTGTCATATTTTTGTAATATCATATACAGGAGCATAAATGGTCCAGTGATAAATCTTTATATTTTATATAGTAACATATCAGTTTTTCAGGGATGGGACAGGTACATAGATATGTAGTAAAAAATCAAGCAGTTATTGAATTCATTTGTCATTCAAGCGTTTGTCAGGTGCAAAATACAAATAATAAAGGTTGAATCCTATTAAATATGAATTTAACTTGTTTCTGTCTTTTTTAAATTGAACTACCATGGTAGTCATGTCAATGAAAAATAAATAGCTATAAATTGAACCGCTTTATGATGATCATGACTAGGACACAGGAAATCATACCTGAAAAATCCAGATGCCATTCCATCACATGACCATGTCATTACATCTGCAATCAAGATGACATCCCACCATATGACTCTTGGTTATCCCATCCTATGGCACCTTGTCCCATGTACCATCCCACTGAGTCTCACATGTCATCCCTCCTTGTATCAGGTATTATCCCAACATGTCCCACAGGCCATTCTATGCTATCCCACATGCCATCCCACCTTGTCCCTATCATCATCCCCACGCCATTCCACCTCATCGACAGGCCATCCCAGCCTGTCATAAATACTCATGACACTACCTTGTTTACATGCTATGCCACTCTGTCCCCACATGACATCCCACTCCTGTCTTACATGCCATGATATATCCTGTCCCACATTCCCTTGGCACCCTGTTTAACATGCCAACCTGTCCCACATGCCATTTCACTGTCACATATTTCATCCCATCCTGTCCCCATGCCTATCCTTCATCCCAATTTTACATCTACCAATCATTATGCCATCTTCCACCTGACATTCTTTCCTCCTACCCCTCACTTAAAACTATCAACCCAACATGCCCCATTCACCTACCAACTCTTCTTCACCTGCCATCCTCCATTCACCTACACAATCCTCTATGCACCTACCATCCTCCAACTGCCTCTATTCACCTTCCATCCCTGTTTCACCTACTACCCCAACCCACCATTTTGCCATCCATTTATCTACCAAATATACTCTAATCAACTAACTGTTCTAACCTCAATATAACCTTCACTTAATCCCATTGCAGCACAGCACCCCTCCCCCCCTTCATAACTTATAAATCCATCTTCCAAATCAGAATGAAAATTCATTGCACATTAATTTGGATTCTATGTCATCAAATGCCTTCAACATTCCGGATGCAAGAGGCATGCTGCTGTAGAAAGCCTCACTGTGCTATTAGTTCTCTTCAGAGTAGCCTCCCGCTTTATTGTTTGTTATCATTATGTGTTGTACATCGTTCAAATTGCAATACACTAGCCTATACTTACTGTACTGACTTGTTGTTTACACCAGCCGTAAGTTACTTTTTTGCTAGTTGAGGCATTACCAATCATTTACCTGAAATTGTGTCATAATTGCAAGCTTGTATTATCTTATAGCATAATTGCTCATCTTGTTGTCCATTTAGTGACTTATTTGCAAGATCATCTGGTCATATTCATCTTATAGCATAATTGCTCATCTTGTTGTCCATTTAGTGACTTATTTGCATGATCATTTATTTGGTCATATTCATCTTATAGCATAATTGCTCGTCTTGTTGTCCATTTAGTGGCTTATTTGCAAGATCATCTTGTCATATTCATCTTATAGCATAATTGTCATATTCATCTTGTTGTCCATTTAGTGACTTATTTGCAAGATCATCTGGTCATATTCATCTTATAGCGTAATTGCTCATCTTGTTGTCCATTTAGTGGCTTATTTGCAAGATCATCTGGTCATATTCATCTTATAGCATAATTGCTCATCTTGTTGTCCATTTAGTGGCTTATTTGCAAGATCATTTGGTCATATTCATCTTATAGCATAATTGCTCATCTTATCTTGTTGTCCCATTTAGTGACTTATTTGCAAGATCATTTCTGGTCATATTCATCTTATAGCATAATTGCTCATCTTGTTGTCCATTTAGTGGCTTATTTGCAAGATCATCTTGTCATATTCATCTTATAGCATAATTGCTCGATCTTGTTGGCTTCATTTGCAAGATCATTTGGTCATATTCATCTTATAGCATAATTGCTCGTCTTGTTGTCCCTGTAGTGACTTATTTGCAAGATCATTTGGTCATACTCATCTGATAGCATAATTGCTCGTCTTGTTGTCCATTTAGTGACTTATTTGCAAGATCATTTGGTCATATTCATCTTATAGCATAATTGCTCGTCTTGTTGTCCATTTAGTGACTTATTTGCATGATCATCTGGTCATATTCATCTTATTATATCTTATTTGTCCATTTAATTGCAAATCATTTGGTCATATTCATCTTATAGCATAATTGCTCATCTTGTTGTCCATTTTGGTAATATTCATCTTATAGCATAATTGCTCATCTTGTTGTCCATTTAGTGACTTATTTGCAAGATTATTCATTTGGTCATATTCATCTTATAGCATAATTGCTCATCTTGTTGTCCTGTTGACCATTTAGTGGCATTTTATTTGCAAGATCATCTTGTCATATTTATCTTATAGCATAATTGCTCGTCTTGTTGTCCATTTAGTGGCTTATTTGCAAGATCATTTGGTAATATTCATCTTATAGCATAATTGCTCGTCTTGTTGTCCCTTTAGTGGCTTATCTTGTTGTCCATTTTTGCAAGATCATCTGGTCATATTCATCTTATAGCATAATTGCTCATCTTGTTGTCCATTTAGTAGCTTATTTGCAAGATCATTTGGTCATATTCATCTTATAGCATAATTGCTCATCTTGTTGTCCATTTAGTGACTTATTTGCAAGATCATTTGGTCATATTCATCTTATAGCATAATTGCTCGTTGTTGTTGACCATTTAGTGCTCATCTTGTTGTCCATTTAGTGCTTATTTGCACAATCATTTGGTCATATTCATCTTATAGCATAATTGCTCATCTTGTTGTCCATTTAGTGGCTTATTTGCAAGATCATTTGGTCATATTCATCTTATAGCATAATTGCTCGTCTTGTTGTCCATTTAGTGGCTTATTTGCAAGATCATTTGGTAATATTCATCTTATAGCATAATTGCTCATCTTGTTGTCCATTTAGTGGCTTATTTGCAAGACCATTTGGTCATATTCATCTTATAGCATAATTGCTCGTCCTGTTGACCATTTAGTGGCTTATTTGCAAGATCGTTTGGTAATATTCATCTTATAGCATAATTGCTCATCTTGTTGTCCATTTAGTGACTTATTTGCATGATTATTCATTTGGTCATATTCATCTTATAGCATAATTGCTCGTCTTGTTGTCCATTTAGTGACTTATTTGCATGATTATTCATTTGGTCATATTCATCTTATAGCATAATTGCTCGTCCTGTTGACCATTTAGTGGCTTATTTGCAAGATCATCTTGTCATATTCATCTTATAGCATAATTGCTCATCTTGTTGTCCATTTAGTGACTTATTTGCATGATTATTCATTTGGTCATATTCATCTTATAGCATAATTGCTCGTCCTGTTGACCATTTAGTGGCTTATTTGCAAGATCATCTTGTCATATTCATCTTATAGCATAATTGCTCGTCTTGTTGTCCATTTAGTGGCTTATTTGCAAGATCATTTGGTCATATTCATCTTATAGCATAATTGTCATATTCATCTTATCGTCTTGTTGACCATTTAGTGGCTTATTTGCAAGATCATTTGGTCATATTCATCTTATAGCATAATTGCTCATCTTGTTGTCCATTTAGTGGCTTATTTGCAAGATCATTTGGTCATACTCATCTTATAGCATAATTGCTCATCTTGTTGACCATTTAGTGGCTTATTTGCAAGATCATTTGGTCATATTCATCTTATAGCATAATTGCTCATCTTGTTGACCATTTAGTGGCTTATTTGCAAGATCATTTGGTCATACTCATCTTATAGCATAATTGCTCGTCCTGTTGACCATTTAGTGGCTTATTTGCAAGATCATCTTGTCATATTCATTTTATAGCATAACTGCTGTTTTCAATCATACTGGCATAATTGCAAGCATTTATTATTTTATAGCATAATTTCTTGTCTTGTTGTCCACTTAATGGCTTATTTGCAAGATCATATGATCATATTCATCTTATAGCATAATTGCTGTTTTCAATCATATTGGCATAATTGCAAAAGATCTTACATGTGTAATTGCTTGTTTATTTTTAGTATATATGATTTCATATTACTACCTAGCTATAGTTTGAAGTAAAACTAAAGTTTGAATTAAACTGTACCAGGCATAATTGCAAAATCAGATAGGTAAAATTGCTCTTCACGAAGTCATAATTAAAAATTAACACGGCGGATAAAGAACTCAATCATTCTGAGAATATCGTTTTTCGATTTCTCGAAAATGAAATTGTTGCCTGCTGGTATAACCCCAGAAATATCAAATTATATCAAAAAAGCAAGTTTAGGCTCGCAATCCATGAAACCAGTTTTCTGAAAACTTGGGCAGTATGCCCCCTTTTCACCATCAGGTATTGAACATCATATGTTTGATTTTGATGAAGATGTTTCAAGCATTTACAAGGCAAATAAGCCTGGTGATAATAATTTTGATAATGTCCTGATGGTGTTGTACAGGACTTTGCAGGAATGGAAAAAGGGCCAGCTTTTTCTGAAAAAATTGCAGATGTTGTGGCCAAAATGCTTAAAGGCAAAATGTTGGAAGACAAATTAAAGAAAAATATCAGAAATATTTGCGCTCTGGTAACTGTGAAAATTTGCAACCCACTCGGTTAACTCTACAATGCCAGGGTCAGTTTTGGGTGCCCTGTCTTTGACCCTGCCTGCCAGGTGCATTTTCAAAAAGTGCTGGTAGAGTAAGGGTTAATCAACCCCGACAAGTGCGGGAGCTCAAAAATATATGCAGCATGGATGCGGCGGGCGGCCCATCTGGTCACTGAGGTGGAACAAGCCTGACTGTGCTGCTCGGAAGACAGAGGACCCTTCAATAATTAGCCTGTGATTAGCCCTTACTCTACCAAGCAGCGATATTATCACCGTTTTGAGTGCCCCATCTTTCACCCCGCCTCTCAAAAGCATTTTCAAAAAAGTGCTGGAAGAAAGGGTTAACCAGCTAATATTGAATGAGCTAAGACCTGCTACAAGAAGCAGAGATTTAGAATTGCAGAAGGTGCAACTTATGTTGATAAAAGGCATAATTGCTTTTGGTCAGGGGACACGACTGGTTTTGAATTTGCCATGGATTAATTAAGTATTGTGCGTAAGACATTCGATTATATGGCTTTTATGGCTCAAAGAAACTTAAAGCTTTATCTAACTTGTCGTGAGTTGATTAAACCCGACCTCCTGTAAGCTGCAAGTTTCAGCATTTGTGCTCACAGGCTGTACCTATTACAACTCAGCTTTTCAAGAATGATATCTCAAAGCATGTCAAGGACATTAGTGAGAGCACAAAAATGGGCTTAAAAGTTTCACGTGGTGGTGTTTCCCGCGCCCCTAATCGTGGCAGGCCTTACAGAGGAAGAGGAAGAATGTCCCAGTCTTTTTAGCTTGAGGCAGAGCCTGGAATTACAAACCATATGACTTCCAAAAGGAGATGCAGAGAACAGATTTTAAAGCAATTCTGCAGGTGAGGTATGTTCTACCTCTTGTGATTTTCATGTTGTAATAAGTGATAAAAAGAGGCCTAAACATTTTTACAAGCTTAGACTCAAATAAGCTCCGATATCGAGGTGTTACAAACAATTAAGGGCCTCAAAGTCAAGATGATCTATAACTTGCCTCCTGCACAGTTCTGTATGGAGAAAGGTCTTGAGAGCCCCACTATAACTTAGAGATAATGAATTTGTTGAGGTAATTTTTAAAGCAAACAAATCTATTGAAGATTTTATATCACAAATTTTCTGTCTCAAAAAGGATGGTTTAAAACAGAATGATCCTTAATCTTAAAAAGTTAAACAAATCTGTTCAATATCACCATTTCAAAATGAATGGTTTACTCTCAGTAAAAAGTTTGATGCGGCCAGGATGTTTTATGGCTTCTGTAGATTTAAAAGACGCGTACTATTCTGTTTCAATTCACGAACTACATATAAAATATTTGAGATTTATTTGGGGAAATGTTTATTCTGAATATACTTGTTTGCCAAATGGCCTTGCTTCAGCTCCACAAGTTTTCACGAAGTTGCTCAAACCCATTGTCATCTTTGTGTAGAATGGGTTATAATGTAATTGGTTATATAGATGATTTGTATATTCAAGGTGATAGAGGATGAATGTCTAGCAGAAGGTTTGCTACAGTTAAACTCTTTTTAGAGTTAGGATTTGTTGTTCGCGGCACACAAATCAGAATTAAACCCTCGCCAAGATATCAAAATTTGGGGTTTTAATCTTAATTCTGAGACAATGAAAATTTTACTCTTTGATGAAAAAAGAATGAAGACTAAAATAAAAGCAAGGTCTTGGATTTATTGAACCTTAGTATTTGTAATTTAGCAGAGGTTTTTGGTAGCCAATTTTGCTGGTATTGAATATGGACCTTTATTTTACAGGTCTCTTGAAAGAGACAAGATGAATGCTAAAAGAGTCTCCTGGTAATTTTGACAGTAAAACATTTCTATCGTCTCAAAGTAGATCAGAACTTAATTGGTGGTTTTTCGATGTTGACAAAGCATTCAAGTCAATATCCCATGGACAGGTACATAGAACACTAACATGTGATGCCTCAATGTTAGGTTGGGATGCATTCATGAAACACTAACATGTGATGCCTCAATGTTAGGTTAAGGTGCGTTCATTAAACACTAACATTTGATGCCTCAGTGTTAAGTTGGGGTGTGTTCATTAAACACTAACATGTGATGTCCAATGTTAGGTTAAGGTGCGTTCATTAAACACTAAGATGTGATGTCAATGTTAGGTTAAAAGTGCGTTTATTAAACATTAACATGTGATGCCTCAATGTTAGGTTAAAAGTGCGTTCATGAAACACTAAGATGTGATGTCCAATGTTAGGTTGGGGTCCGTTTATTAAACACTAACATGTGATGCCTCAATATTGGATTGGGGTGCATTTATTGAACACTAACATGGGATGCCTCAATGTTAGGTTGGGGTGCGTTCATAAAGCACTAACAAGTGATACCTCAATGTCAGGTTGGGGTGCATTTTTACGTAATCATAAAGCTTGCGGCATGTGAAATGTTGTTGAAAAATCATATCACATCAAGAAGTACTTGCAATAGAGTTTGGTTTAAAATTTCTTTGTCATGATTTGCCTTTTGTACATATTTAAGTTTTATGTGACAATTCCACCGCTGTGATTAACTTGAATAAAATGGGTGGTATCAAATCAAGTACTTATGATAGTGTTGCTAAAAGAATTTGGTTATGGTGTTTAGATACAAATAAAAGGATTTCAGCTGCCCACATACCAGGCAAGACTAACACTGAAGCTGTTTTTCTGTCCAGGAATTTTCAAACAAATACTGAGTGGACTTTAAATAAAGCTGATTTCCGTGAAATTGTGAAATATTTGGGTCAGCCAGAAATAAACTTTGCTTCAAGAAATAATAATCAGGTAGAAAAGTTTGTATCTTGCGGACCCATCAGCATTTACCATTGATGACATTTACTTTGAATTTCTTTTTTGCCTTCCCCCTTTCAGTCTCATCAGAAAATGTTGATGCATATTCATTGCACCAATGTGGACAACCCAAACATGGTTTGTCAAGTTGATGGAACTTTTAATAGATAAAGCTTTTGTGTTACCCATTTATTTTGCTGGGGTGTTCCCAAGTCGAAAACACCTTTCATGAATTATTTAATCATAATGTCATTACCTGCTTCTGCAGGATTAAGTACAAACGATAAAGCATACTTAGTCCTCTTTCCTTACCCCCTCTCTCTCTCTACATTATTTTTTTTCACCCATACGCCTCCTCTCTCTGGCTTTTACTTCTCGTGTTTCTCCCAATCTCCCCCTTTTACTCTCCTTCCTACCTCTGGAATGATCTAACCTCTCAGGCACAATTTGACCCTTGCTGTTGTGGTGCCGTTAACTCTCATGAAACAAACTATTGTAAAGATGACAGAGACTGCTTGAAAGACAATGATGTTATTCCTGATGCAGACGCTCGAGATAAAGTTGCTGATGTACTGAGAAAAACAAAACATTTAACATTGCCAAACAACGATACATGTCATCCCCTCTGCAACAAACTAAAGCTCTAGGCTTGTTGTATTTCTGGGAAGCATGATGAAGGAAGGAGATAATTTGACCTTTTTTTTTTTTTTTTTTTTTTTTTTTTTTGGAAGAGCTTGGCTATTGAGTTGTGGGAAGCAAGGGAAGCTCTGAGAAGGTTGTACAGGGGGCAAGCAAGGGGAATGTGATGGACTGTGAGGGTGCAATGGTAATTGTTGCAGAGGGGTGGGGAAGCCAATTAGGAGGTGGAAGTGAGTGAGTGTGTGTGACCTATTCTAAGGCGGGTAATGTCGTCGTTGTCGACACGGGATAGGTTGTGAATGGTGGGTTTGATCGGAATGGTGGGCTGGATGACGTGGAGTTTGTTATCAATTTGGGAGTCCCATGGGGTCTGCCAGCGACCACGAACAAGGGAAGCAATAAGCGGTTTAATGTCAGAAAGGGTTTGGGGAAAAGTGCGGAGAAGGGTGAGGGCAAGCTTAGCAGCTGCATCAGCACTGTCATTACCAGGGATGCCAACATGGCTGGGTATCCAGAAGAGAATAATATGTTTCCTATAAGGTGGGGTATGATAGGGGGGGGGGGGGGGCGAAAGAAGTTTACGAAGGATGAAGTGAGATGTGGGGTTATCCCATTTAACATTAAGTAATGAAGTAAGGACAGCCTTGGAGTCGGAGAACATGGCAAAGTGGCTGAGCGGAGAGTATTCAATAAAGTTGAGGGCTAGGAGGATGGCCTTGGCCTCGGCCAAGAAGATGGATGAGTAGTCGGAAAGCCTGCTACAGAGGGTAATGTCTTGGATGACAGCAGCCTGTCTTGTCGCCTTCCTTGGAGCCATCAGTATAGATGGAGGTATAGTTTGAGAGTTGATCTTTGATTTGGTTGTGGAGATTGATGAAGAGGTAAGGGTGGGTTTGGGTTTGTGATGAGTGGAGAGGGGGTGGCCCAGGGAACAAAAGTGGGCCAGGAGAAAGTGCTAAGAGTGGTGGGATTGATGCCGAGATGGAGAAAGTCTGATTTGATGCGTAAGCTGAAGGGAGGGGATAGGGTTTTAGTCCTATCAAAGAGGGTGGAGAAATTGGAGTACCTAATGAGGTTGTAAACAGGGTTCTGAGTGTTGGTGAGGGCTCTAAAAGCATAGGAGAGGCTAAGCTTTTTACACCTTAGCAGGAAGGGGGGTTCGTTGGCTTCAACATAAAGGCACCCAGACAAAGCCTGAGGGCTTCATTTTGGATGGTGTTGATGTGATTGAAGTAAGAGTTGTAAGCGACACAGTAGACAATATTGCCGTAGTCAAGCTTGGCACGAATGGTGAGCCTGAAGATTTTGAGGAGAGCATGCCAGTTCGCACCCCAAGTGGTATTGGAGAGGAGGCGGAGCAAGTTGAGGAGCTGTTGCAATTCTGTTTTAGGTTGGTGATGTGTTGTTTGTAGGAGAGCTTGTGGTCTAAAGTTAAACCCAGGAACTTAGAGTGGTCAACTTTTGGGATCGATTGCCATTAAGCACAAGGTTCGGGTTGGGGTGGAGGTTGTTGAAATGACAGAAGTGCATGCAGATTGTCTTGTCTTTGGAGAATTTAAAACCGTTGTTGTTGCACCAGGCTTGCAGCCAGTTGAGGTTGAGTTGAAGCCTATTTTAGACAAGAGGAAAGTTTGGGGAGGGGGGAGTAGAAGATGGTGAAGTCGCCCACGTAGAGGGCATCTTTGATGTTGGGGCCAAGGTTGTCAGCTATGTTGTTAATGCTCAGGTTGAAGAGAGTGGGAGAGAGGATGCTGCCTTGGGGACACCTCGTCTTTGGGATAGGGGTTGGAGAGGGTGTGGCCAATACTAACTTTACAATAGAATAGACAAGCCCATTTTATTTGCTCTCTGAATTGTACTTTGTACTCTGGTTTGTATGCCAACCACTTCATACTATGATGCAATGTAAATACCATATCTAAATATGGAAAACAACTATTACCTAATGCCAAACTGCGATAGCTCAGAGCATAGTGAGTGAGATAGCAAATCATGAAATTAGGGAGTTGAAGTCCAGGTCAGCCAGTGGGAAAATTTCGAAGAGGCAAAAAAGCTAGCATGAAAATCTTCTTCAGAACCAGCATAAAAACCCAAAACAATAGTGCGGCTAACCATAGGACACAGTCAATCAAAACCTGGAGATGCCGCCAGCACTGATCTGATCCCTGAAAAAGTGAGTGGGAATGAGCTGACCTGAAAAGTCAAGAAATGAGATGGACAGACAGTGCTAGGTAGGCGTGGTAAAACATATCAGAACATAGCTATTTTCTCCTGAGGAAAGCAGATGTTGGAGGTGTGAAGGCGATGTGGAAGCTCTCCTTAGCTGCAGGAATTTTGCACTTTTTCATACTTCACCTAAAGGTCGAGGGTGTATCCAGTATTTCAAAAAATGGTCTAAAGTGTTGTTTTTCTAATAAAATAAATGGCTGGATCAAATAGAGTTAAAAAAATGATAGTATTTATAATAAATTCATCAATGATGTTACACAAGATTTTATTTTTTCAAATAACATCAAAGATAATCAAGCTTACTACAGAAAGAAAAAGCTTTAGAAAAACTTTAAAAGAGAATTAATAAATCCTCACAACCCCCCAAAGATATTTTAGAGCCTTCTTTATTCACAGAGGTGAAGGCTGCTAAGGCTGCTACCACTAACAAAAGACTAACTTTGGTTAAAATTAAATCGAGGAATAAAAACTATAGAGAATTGTTTTTTTCTTATAAGGGAAATCCAAAATAATGGGTAAATTTGTCCATAATAAAGAGGGCAAATTGATTTTCCCCAAAACCATTGGGAAACTATTTATAGCCTGAATAGGCAAAAGTTTGAAGACATTCTGTCTAAACAATATGATGAATTAGGAGCATTTAAAACACAATTTACGTTACAAACTGTAGCAGAAAAATAAGATTATAGATGAAAATGGAAATCAACAAATGCAGAAAAAGGATATCTATCTCAGAACAAAGTTAGTGGAAATGCTTACTAAAGAATAAACTCCTGGAACAATGGTTAAACTTATGAAAGATATTGAGGAAAAAATATGGCAGCATAATTCTTGATATCAAAAATATCTATATAGATATTGTACAATTTATTCAATATATGGTTCAAAATTTATTCCTAAACCAAAATTTATATTTAATAGAAAATGTGCATTAAATATCCAAAATAAAGATAATACATGTTTTCTTTGGTCAATTCTTGTACATCTTCATACGGTAGAGATTAATAAAGGTAGAGGCTCTAATTACAAAAAACATGAACACCAAATAAAAATATCTAAGTCTCCCGTAATGCTTAAGGGATATTGCAATGATAGAAAGGGATAATAATATTGTTGTAAATGTGTATCAATGCCCAACTCAGTATAAAATCATTGAATTATACACATCCCGTATATTACAGTAAACAAAATTCTAGTATCAAACAAATTAGGCTTCTACAAGGATATATGTGATTCCGTGTTTGGTAAAACAATGGAAAACATTCATAATAGGAAAGATATACGAATCCATGAAACAAAAACAGAAGCTGGTAAGATAAGAGCTTCCAAGCTTTTCAATAAACCCAACTTTGCTGGTATCGAAATATTCAATGAAAATCTTTATGGAATCGAGATGCACAAACAAAAGCTCTTTATGAACAAACCAATTTATGTGGAAATAAGTATACTTGATCTCTCTAAAGAATATATGTATTGGTTCTATTATAATGCATACAAGAAAATATACCCTAATCCAATCGGTCAGCCGCATACTTGTCAACTATTATACACCGACACAGATTCTTTTATCATGAATGTTTACACAAAAGATATTTATCGTGATACATGAGGAAATAAACATCTTTACGAGAAATGGTCCATCAATCATTTATGGGTTTTGCACAAAGTGCTCCCGAACATATAATGTATATTTATATTTAGGCTCAGCCAAGGACTACTCTGATTCGCATCACTGAACAGCATTTATGTAGCTTGAGCCCCAGATGAATGACCTTATTGTGTACAGTGTAACAGTAGCTGGTTGCTAACAAGTGAACTGTGAATACACTATGAAGATGTTGTCAGTAAAGAAGGTATAGATTACTCCTGTGTTGTGTATGATGTAACAATAGCTGGTTGCTAGTCAATGATTTGTAAAGTACCTCTCGGGTTGAATGGTGTGGATTACCCCTGATTTTGAGAAAATCGAGGGTGTCGGGTTGGAGGGTCTAAGGGCCCAAATTTCTTAATGATGCTTCCGAGTTAGCTGGACAAGTACGGCATTCCCAATATATATGACAGAAGTGATTATCCCCCAGAACATTTTCTCTATTCAAATAAAAACAAAAAGGTACTCAGTAAAATGAAAGATAAAATGAATGGCAGACCTATTTAGGAATATGTGGGCATCAGCATTAAGATGTTTAGCATTCTTGTTGCAACGGATAACCTCAAGAAAGCAAAAGATTGAAAAATGCGTAGTCGATAGAGATCTTGGGCATGAAATGTACAAATCTTGTATCTTTGATTTAAAACAGTTCACAAACAAACAAAAACAAATAAAATTAAGTAATCATAATCTTCAGACAGTAGAAGCTGATAGTCTCTCTCAACCCATTTGATAATAAACGCTATATTTGTAAAGACAAAATAATTTCACTACCATTCACTACCGCATCGCAGCAAATGTATTAATACCTAAACCCAATGAAATAAAAATAATTTCTCTAATTTTTTGGTCATCGCTTGTAGTATAAAAATCACTGTTTTAGCTCATTCTTTGCTTGAAGTTGAGGTGGAAAATCAAATTGACTACCAGTCATTATATTTTCTTTTAAGGCGATATCAATATCAGCAAAAGTTTGTTTTCGTGAGCTTCTTTTGCAATCTATCAATTGAATAATCGACATATTTTGTTCTTTTTCTGCTTCATTAATTTCTTGCTTTGGTTTAACGGTTCTAATGATAAATCATGTCTCTTGCTTTCCTCATCTGCTAGTTTTCATCAGTAAACTGCTAAATATATAATCAGAACCACCAAAGACAAGTACATTGATAACTGTACCTCCTACATCATACCAATTGTCATTGCCATTGTCTTTAATAAAAAATAAAATTTTCTTTAAAATTGTATTTTTCGGAGTGGGGAGGCTCCGCTTATTTATCATCTACTATGGATAGCCGTTAAATTCCTTGATTAACAAGCCAGCTCTGTATCATTAAGGCAGAAGCAGTTATAAGGGCCAACTTAACGCCATCTTCAACATCAAATGTTACGAGATCTGGAGGTTTCATTTTGAGCAACTTCTTGGAAAGAATGCTATATACTACACTTATTCCACCAATAACAGTGCCATGACATATATCAGTTGTATCATTTTTTAATCTATATGAGTTTTTTTATATTCATAATCATTTCAGTCGCGAGGCTCCCCCGTAGGCAGTGAATAATATTTTAATTCATATAGTTTCAACTTTTCTTTCAGCTTTCTGTTAAATTCGGCAAGCTTTCTACCTGCAGCAACTCTATTTGGATTCTTTTCCTCAACTGCTTTAGTAATTTTTTGTATCTTTTCCTCGACGGATTGTTCATCTGTTTTATCAAATGTATTATTTATCTATTTTACGTGTTTTGTTGTTCAAGTGCGGCAGTAACAGGAGCCAAATAGTTGCCAAAGTTATCAAACATACCGCATAAGATAGGATTTAAAGCAATTGTGATAAAAGGATCCTCTTTTAAATCCTTGATTAAGTCATTTTCACTGTCGACTTCATAAAAATGTTCCACAAACAAGTCATCACCAGCTGTTATGCTGGCTAATCTACATCTTATTGTTTCTATGAAATCATCACATTTTTCTAAGCCACCTGTTGGTTCCGACTCAAGGGATGACCGCTGTTCTTTAAGAATTTCTATCATCTGTTCCATGTTTTTATTTATATATTTTCTTCAAAACTTTGAATTTATTTTTAGTCTAGTTTTGAATTTCCTATACTGATAATAACCGCAAAAATGTATAGTAGTAACAGAACTTAAAGTATGTACTGGCATAATAATTTCAATTATTGCTTTTACAACTTCATGTAACCCTAACCCACTCTGTTGACCCTGAGTCGGAGCCATGGCATGAGGCAATTCAATGCATGGCTCGCCATTTCCTTAGCATACTGATGAGAGAATAACTGTTCAGCTAAAGTTCTATTAAATCGCTCTACAATCGCTTGTCCCCTATGATTCCCAACTTCACCCCTCTAAATAATAACATTGTGGTTTTTCATTAAAGTATTCACACTAGCCATAAATTCTTTCCCTGGGTCAGCCTCTATTATTTTTGAAAAGACCAAAAACCTTTTATTGTAGATTTTCTAAAAAGCATTAGCTACTTGAACTGCTGTTTTATCAGTAAGGGGTTCAGCTTCCTTGTACCTGCTCGCCACATCAACGACTATAAGTGCATATTTGTAGGTTTTCCTACCAGTTTTATCATGTGGTAAAAATAATAGATCGGCTTCATGCAAGTCATTAGGTTTTGTGCTGTTACTATTCACACTCGTTGGCCATGGAATAAATTTTAGAGGAGCCCTATACTTGCCACAAAGCTTGTTTTGTTCAATAATCCTTAGCGACTTTATCTGTAGCTCTTTCTTGTTTAGCTAGTTTCATTATTGCAGCATCTCCTTTCCACATTCCAGTACTGCTACAGTAAATGTTTCTTAATTTGTTTTTTATTCTGTGATCTATTCTCTTTACTTTTTACAAACATATTTTTTGTTCTGAGTATATGTATGGTAAAGGATGGGATTCATCTTTGTTTTCTTTAGCAATCTCAGCTTGTAATTTTAACCTGTAAGTTTTGTAGAATTTCCTGTTTGTTTGTTTCTTAACCTTTTCAATTAATTTGT
Source organism: Chiridota heheva (assembly GCA_020152595.1). NCBI lineage: Eukaryota > Metazoa > Echinodermata > Holothuroidea > Apodida > Chiridotidae > Chiridota > Chiridota heheva. The sequence goes on from JAIGNY010000245.1 coordinate 106,139, forward strand.
CTTTTCTGCTTTTGGTAATTGAGTATAGGGCCCAAGTTATATGCCTTATCTCTTCCTTAATTGCAGAAAACTGTTCAGATTCTCTCAAAATTGATTCAAATTCTTCTTGGCTTATAACACCATCTTGTAAGGCTTCTGAAATATGACTTGATATAGTATTCAGTATAAAAGTAGCTAGAATTCTAATCTCATTATGCTTTTTAGCTTTTTTACTAATTTTTTATAAAAAATATTTAAAGACCATTACTCCAATACCACAACTAACTGCAAACTTTTCTAAAATGATAAATATGGGCGCTGTTACAACACCCGATAAAAAAATAATTTCAATTGAATCACTAGCCATGGCTGCCAGTTCTGCAGCAGATTCTGTATAGTCTAATATATTAATAATTTTTTAATAATTTTTATGTTATGACTCTCGCCTTAATATTTCCTTTTTAGTATTTTTTTTTGAATATTATCAATTTTTGCAACCTGTATGCGTTTACGTTAGCGGAATTTTCTGGCGATTGAGGATAAATATTTGGATAATCAAGAGCCATGTGACTCAAGGGAGCCATGCGACTTGGAGGGGCACTTGGCCTCACATCTTGTTTTTCTTCCATATTTTATTTGTCAATATATTTTAATTTCGTAATAAATATATTCTGTACCTCCAATAAATTTACAAAAAATTATTTTCTTAGCGCATACAAGGTACGTAGGATTATTAAAGTCAAATGCTTTATAATTTATTCCATCAGTGCTAAAAAACACCATTGATTTAATTAATAATTTCCAGCCCCCCATATTGACCACGATTAGTGCCCTCAATTCTAAATCTATAAGTGGTAATATTTCCTCCGTTAACCAAGACACGTTTCTGCATGAATCTTGGTTGCATATATGTTCCACTCCACTCAATAGTTATATAATCATCTTCATGTAAATTAGTTACATCATTTTCGGAGTTAGATATTCTTCCTGTTCTTATCTCTCCATATGTTTTTATCTTAAATATTTTAGTATATACATATGTTTTTAGCTCTGCCAATTTGTCATTACCAAATTCTGGACCAAAGATACTCATTTTATTTATATATATATATATAACAATTATGTTAATTCCAAAGTTAATATTACGGGTAGACCGTGGTCGTTGATTTCTTGTCCTTTGGAATCTTTCATACTGAACTTAATTTAACTAATTGGACCTATAGAATCAAAGGCTTCCTTTACGAACGCTGCAGCTGCCGCAGTAATCAATATGCATACTACTCCCAAAAGGTTTATCGTCAACAGGAATAATTAATCAAAGATTTGAGGGTTTTTCATTCACAAAATTATCACTTGTGGAAATTTGATCGCAGTGCAATAGCTTTGAATGGTTAAAACTTTAGCATTCCAATGTGTTCTCCATCTGACAGCCATCCATAATCCATACTAAATAAATCTGCAAGATTTTTAGAAAATTTAAGTGAATTAGACTTTCTGATAGAATTACGATGACGACTCGTCCTGTTTACGTTAATTTTCATCCATAAAACTTGTATACTTATTATGTCATACAGCTGCAGAAAGTTATAAAGTCCAGCTTCTAACGGTGTTTCCGTAATCATATTATTGTTTCTAATTTCTATTCTTTCTCCCTTTGGAATGTTATAGTACCCTACCAAATATATGACTGATTTTACGATTTTGGAAATCTCTTTTGAATTCTGATTGTTAATAGGTTGCTCTAATATTATTAGTTGATCAATTTTTTTTATTTCAAATGTATGATGCATTTTTATTTTATATGAAAAAGATAAATGACAACATTACCAATCACAATTCGAAGTAATTTTTCGAAAAGATATAAAGTAAGCAGTGTATATAAATCTGGAGTTGGTGAAACAAATTTTACACAGCAGGGCGATATATATATATATATATATATATGTATATATCTGATAGTAAGAGATTCCGCACTAGTTTTCCAAATATTTTTGAGAAATACAATTTACCTCATGTTACATCTGATAGAATTGTTAATCTGTGGAGTAACCAGCCTATGGGTTTTTGGCAAAATCAATTAAATTGTGTTACTGTACATGGATGGTGACAACGGGTTGTGGGATATCTTATGTACATCTAAATCATGAAAATCCTATGATTAAAACTGTCTGTAGATTTCACATGTATTATCAGGTCAGATTATTAATAGAAATGGGCTGTCCTGCTCCATTTCAAAATTATTAGTCAGCTTTCGAGAACAACATAGATATGTCTGCTTATGAAAATATATGTAAGCAGTTTCATGTTTCACCCAGTTCCATGTGGAAACAACACAAAGATAATCACAGCAATGGGTTGGGAAGCGCATACTATTGTGATGGTAGAAAGCGTGTTCCAGTGCCTGACAATGATTATAATAATTCTAGCTTAAACAACTCATATGATAAATGGAATGATTATTCGAGTGCCACAGAGATGAGTTTTGGTGATGATTCATCTAAGTATATACTGTTACATATATAGCTCAGAGTAATAGTGTAAGTAATAATTGGAAAGGATTCTCGGTAAGGGTAAAGAAATATATGATGAGGATGAGGAGATGTATCATGTCATGGGAGGACTTGATGGATTTACAGATATCGGCGTAGAAAAGATCAATGATTCAATTCAAACATATATTTATGCTATACTAGGAGCCCAAGTTCAGACAAAAACAGGCATGCTCGCTCCAGGAACCCAAACTGATGCACTCCGACAATTTTTGAATATTGTTGAAGATTGAATTAAGTCACCTGTTGATTTATAAGGCAGCATAGATTGCCATAAAGATTCTTTATAATAAGCACGAAGTAGTCTAAACTTCATACTTGGGGAAGATCCCGACCTTATACCTTCTGATATGAATTTGTGCATTGGAAAATACGAAGGCTATATAAACAACAATATCCAAATAGCGGAATCATCAGAGATGAAGGCAGTTGGTTTAGGTTTTAACTTACATGTTATTTCTGAACAGCGGCTCGGGGATCTGGGGGAGCCTCAATGGGGACATTGCAACCCAAGGGAGACACGTCCACTAGGGGGTCGAGTAGTCCTTCAGCCCAGCCTTCACCTTCACCTCCAATCCCAGCCCCAGTCTCAGTTTTACCCTCAGATGCAGTAAATCATGAAAATGAAAAGCCATTAACTCTAGTTGTTAGAATACTAACCATCGCTGGAATTGATTATATGCTTTACGGGGTACTAAGAAGATAGTTCTTTCGATAGATACATAAAAATCAAGAACCCTACACCAGTAATGAGTGCCCAGACATGTTCAGCTAGCCATCCAACATAACCGCTTAACAGATTAAATAACCACGATGCCGCAGATCCGATGATGCCCGGAAGCGCTTCTAATGCCCTTATTCCTAATGTTTTTAAAAGATCTGAAGGATGTTTCAATTTATCTTTCATCTATTGTTTTATATTTTTATCTGGACTGGGCTCTGGTTTAGGTTTGGGTGCAGGCTCCGGGCCAGTCTCCGGACTAGGAGTACCACCACGAATGCCAGTAATGATGGATGTGACAATAGTGCTAATAGCTAAAGCAAAAGCAGATAAAATACTAACAATGGTGATGCTTTTTTCTCTAAGTAACGTTGTTATTTTTTTTTCTCAATGTGGTATCATCTTGTTATATCATGTTAAGTTTCTTTTATTCGATTTATTTGACTTCGTAGAGCTTCACTGTTTTGGTTAGCATTTTCCAGTCTTGCCTCTCACTCAGGTTCTAGGGTTTGCAACCTATCTCTTATCTCTTTCTGTTGCTCTTTATTCCCAGTCCTTTCATATTTAGCGAGATTTCTAGGCTCTTTGGGAATTTCATTATCTAAGCTAGTCAACTTGCCTAGAATATTTACTAGTTCTCCTCTTATCCAAGTTAAAGCTTCATGCTAGCAGCTCACCAAGGAGAAGCCCCTCAGTTTGAATTGATGTTTCTTTTGCACCTAAAAGTTCATTTAATTTTTCTATTACATGTGCAACAGTATCAGAAGTTTGTGGTAAATCTTGCATTGGTATTTCTTCTGGTTGTGTGTTGACTAATGGTTGGCTTATGTTATTAATCTCCTCTCGAACCTTTGGTTTCATCTTGGTGGCGGGTTGGTAATCAGCAAGTTTTAGATCACTTTTTACAAAGTCAGTGCCATGTTATTTTCCCTTCAACATAATTACAGTAAGTGATACATTTTTGAGGTGTTATTTTTAAAGGCAAGTTCATTACCGTTAAAATATAGTTTTTCACCATCATATGTATATTTTCTATAGTCAATAAAAGTTAATTTCAGTTTATAATTTTCTTTAACAGCATTATAAAATAAATCTACTTTAGTTTTTAATAATTCAGTTTGTCGCCTGATAAACTCAGATCATTTGAAGTCTGCATATTCGTTCTTGATATTCTCTTGAAGTATTTAGGAGCCCACTAAGATCGCTTTCTTCATAAAATCAAAATCTTCTGACTCTGGAGTTGTAGAATAATCTTCTGACTCTGGAGTTGTAGAATAATCTTCTGACTCTGGAGTTGTAGAATAATCTTCTGACTCTGGAGTTGTAGAATAATCTTCTGACTCTGGAGTTGTAGAATAATCTTCTGACTCTGGAGTTGTAGAATAATCTTCTGACTCTGGAGTTGTAGAATAATCTTCTGAAGTTGTAGAATAATCTTCTGACTCTGGAGTTGAATAATCTTCTGACTCTGGAGTTGTAGAATAATCTTCTGACTCTGGAGTTGTAGAATAATCTTCTGACTCTGGAGTTGTAGAATAATCTTCTGACTCTGGAGTTGTAGAATAATCTTCTGACTCTGGAGTTGTAGAATAATCTTCTGACTCTGGAGTTGTAGAATAATCTTCTGACTCTGGAGTTGTAGAATAATCTTCTGACTCTGGAGTTGTAGAATAATCTTCTGACTCTGGAGTTGTAGAATAATCTTCTGACTCTGGAGTTGTAGAATAATCTTCTGACTCTGGAGTTGTAGAATAATCTTCTGACTCTGGAGTTGTAGAATAATCTTCTGACTCAGTTGTAATCTTCTGACTTAGTTGTAGAATAATCTTCTAATTCTATTTTTTTAATTTATCTTTTTTTTAAATTATATTTTTACAAATAAAAATGTCTGAAACTCATGGACACAAATTGAATCCTTATCAGAAAATAACAAATCCTTTGGCCATTAAAGGCACAAGGTAAACTGTTGTAATTACAAATAATATAATACAATTGATCAGAATCAACTATTAACAGTGCAGTTTCCAAATTTAGGCTCTGATGATGGTATAGTGCCGGGAAACACATAATAATCATTCTCTTTAAGGTTAACCTCAGAAGATAACAAAATAGAACCATTGTCAACAATATAGTTAGAGCCATTGCTAACAAAAATTGCCATAAATTTAAAAGTAACAAAGTTTATTCACTTGATGATGCAGATGTTTTCCATTCTTATAATGATATGTGGTTACCTCAAGATCAAGTTATGAATATGCCATATCAGGGATATAGCGGATAATATCAGGAAGCAAAGAGTGAATGCTAGTGATAAAAGTGCAGGTTCAAACAACGGGAAAGATTAAGCTATTGTTTTAGCTTATGGCAAAAGATTCTGTATTTCTTTGGATTTGGAACTGCTTCGAGATCATATGTCATTTTATCAATCGGATTTGGGTGATCAGTTGAGTTATGAATTAACATTTAATAATTACTCAATATTATCAATTTTTCAATAATTAGGAGTTCTAAAGAGCACAGATACTACTGCATCCTATGTAATAGGCAGAATTAGTGTGGAATACGAAATGGTTACCAATCCAGAGTTAGCCGAACAATAAGAAACCGATATAAATCACCAACTGTTATATATTATGAGCGTGTTCTTCAACATAGCCAAACAACGCTAAACAAAAGCGATACTATTTGGAATATCAATCTTAATACTCCTGCCAGAAGTATGAAAGGCATCCTGTTTATCTTTATAGATCCCTCTGGTGATGGTGGTGGCGCCGCTTACAAGAGAAACACCAAAAAATATTATAACCCAAAACTTAAGAAAACAACAAGAAGGTGACCCAAATCAACTTTACGCCCAAGGGCTTCACAGATATCAACATTGGGATGAAATATACAAATAATTTGGCGATTCGACCACGAAAATGGAATGCATGTGGCATAAAAAAGCTCTGAATATATCAAATGTTAAATTACATGACTTTTTAACAACAAAATATGCCCTTTGGTTAGATATGAGAAGCACTAACCATAATAGTTGCAATAGAAGTGGGCGGTGAATTGAAAACTGCTCAGAAGGAATCACGATTCAACTTGAGAGAACTGCTGAAGCAGCGGGAGAATTAATATGTTTCATCTATGTTATGGATGCACAGCTGAATATAGAAAATGGAAAATGTTTAGGTTCTGTTTACTAAAATAAAAATGGATTCTTCTCTTGAATTGTTTCCAATGTTTCCACATTCAGCCTTAATATGTGGACAAACAGGTTGTGGTAACACATAATTTATTTTAGATTTATTAGTAACTTTCGGGAGGAGGGTGTATTTACACTTTTTGAACAAATTGCTATAATTTGTCTGACAATTAAATGGATTGAGCATATCAAAACAGAACATGGATTTGGTGGGATGATGAAGTGTACCTTTGAAATATGGAAAATGTTTCTTTACATGAAACAATAGAAGCTTTTAATAAATGTTTTATGGGAGATGAAACTTTGTTTATTGTTGATCATTGTTCCACAACAAAGAGTTGAAAAAGCATGATTAGTGAATTGGCTTTTAGCGGTCGGCATACAAACCAGTGTTTGGATTCTTTCACAAAAGTACAATTCATTTCTGAAAGATTTTAGTCAGCAAATGAAATGGGCTTGTTTTTTCTTTTGTAAAGACAGAGATTAATTTCAAAAGACAATGATGTTATTCCTGATGCGGACGCTCGAGATAAAGTTGCTGATGTACTGAGAAAAACAAAGATTCAAAATTATTCTTAATATCAGTTCTACCAACCGATTATTGTATTGATTATACTTGTAAGGGAAATGTGACTTAAAACAATGTTTGGTAAGAAAGTGTTTAGAGGCTGTTTTTCCAGCCATTTATTAGGAAAGTAGTAGTAGTATAGTAAATTAATTGTACCGATCTCCTGTTTAATGTAACTAAAATTTACTGTTAAAATTCAAAGGAGATGTATTAAACGGAAGATCGGCGCTAATGTGAGCATCAAGTTGAGTTTAACCAAGTTTCCTGGCATGCCTGGTCATGTGAGCATCAAGTTGAGTTTGACCAAGTTTCCTAGCATGCCTGGTTATGTGATCATCAAGTTGAGTTTAACCAAGTTTCCTGGCATGCCTGGTTATGTGAGCATCAAGTTAAGTTTAACCAAGTTTCCTAGCATGCCTGGTTATGTGAGCATCAAGTTGAGTTTAACCAAGTTTCCTGGCATGCCTGGTCATGTATGAGCATCAAGTTGAGTTTAACCAAGTTTCCTAGCATGCCTGGTTATGTGAGCATCAAGTTGAGTTCAACCAAGTTTCCTGGCATGCCTGGTTATGTGAGCATGAAGTTGAGTTTAACCAAGTTTCCTAGCATGCCTGGTAATTTGAGCATCAAGTTGAGTCTAACCAAGTTTTTAGAGAATAAACTCGTTTGTGTTTATTCTGCTTTAGAATGATTTGCAAGTTACAAGTATTTTGAGAAAACACTCAGCTTTTTATTAGCTATGCCAAACTGCATCAAGCTATTTCAAAAGAGACTTTATAAGTAAATGATTAAGTTAGTCCGTGTAGCATCAGGTCTAAATACTGAACTCATTAAGGCCCATAGTACATACTAAACTCTTTAAGCCAGGAGCGGCTTCAACTTCCGCAGCTTTTGCAAGGAATGTGTTACAAGTTACAAACAGCTGGTTGGAGTAATGAACCAGAAGCAAAAGGTTTTGTGGTTCTGATGCTTTTTCTCCATAAGCACATTGATTTGCAAAATTTGTATCAACTGTCAAGTCATTGCAAAGGCCTATCATAAACTATTTGTGCCATATTTACTCATAAGCCACACCCACCATGCAAATGAATCAAACTGTTGACAACATTAGCATTTGCACAATAACTAACTACATTACCATAGCAATTTTTTTGAGACTAAGTGACTGTATACAGAAGTGTTTCAATTCTTGCCTCAATTTGTGGATATTTTCATCAAGATTTTATTCAGGCTGAGTTTTACAATATTGTTTTTCTTACATTTGTTCTGCATATTTGGTATTTTGTTGTTTCCATTGGTCTCCTCAATTGTAATTTTTTTTTAAAAGTTGTTGTTGGTCGTTTTTGTGGTATACTAAGTTTATCCTATTACACACTTTCTTGCTGTTGTTGTACATGTAAGCTAGGCTAGGCCTTACAGTTGTTGCAAGCTAGGCTTTGGTATAACTGTTGTGTTAGGCTTTGTTATTTTTGAATTTAAGTGTATAGGCTTATGACTGAGTTAAGTGTAAGCTAGCATATTGTGTGTTGAAGCTAAGGTATTTTTGGACCTATTGTTTTAGGTTTCTGCTTTTGGTTTTCTGCTTCTGGTTAATTATATTGTATGGTCATGGAAAGTTTGATTTACTGTGATAGCTGTAATATGTGGATTGATTTCCAGGAGTCCGGTGTGACATGTACAGTAGTTTGATGAAGCTGGTAGTTTTGTATTTGTCTGTTCAAAGTGTACAAGGTTGAAGGCTTTGGGGTTGAGACTTTCTGGTTGTAGTTGTATCGTTGAAAAGGTTGATGCTAATGTGCAGACTGAGTTTTGTGGCTTAGATATATGGGTAGTCAGACATGTGATATTGATAGTTCTTTAGAAGAGGGATTTGATAGGGGTTCTGTTCAGGTAGATAGTCTTGGATCAGATTCTGTTGGCAGGCCTGATGTAGGGTTGTTTGTAGTTGATGATTGTACAGGTACCATTGGTCATGAGATTCTTGATTCATCGGTACATTGCCTGTGGATTCTGTTAGGGATAAGGGGCTATGGATAGGGGATTCACATGTTAGGTATGTTGACACAGAGTTTTGTGGAGTAGATACAGTAGTAGTAGAAGGACTAGGGTGTGTCTTCCATGAGCTAGGGTTGATGATTTTAGTTATCGTGTTGACACTTTATGTAAGGGTGAAGATACCGTAGTAGTTTCAATTGGTACAAATAATATTTCAAGCAGAAATGTTGATTCTGTTAGGCGTAGTTCCATGGATTTGTTATTCAAATTGAAGGACACAGGTTGTAGGGTTCTAGTTGTTGGTCTGTTGCCGCGTAGGGTTACTTCATGATAGATAAGATGTTGTTGATCAATAGTTGGTTAGAGAGTATTTGTCATCTATTTGAGTTCGGTTTTGTAAATTTCTGACATAAGTTTGAATCTCAGGTTGATTGGTTCATGAGAGATGGTTAGCATTTAACTAGGAAAGGTGCTCGTGTTCTTGCTAGGGGTGTCAATAGGGCAATTAAGGATCTGAGTCCTTTACATTAGTCATGGGGAGTGAGAGTTTAAACCCACCTGTCAGGAATGTTTCTGGGGATATGGATTGTTCTAGTAGTAGAATTAAGGTTATGTTTTCAAACATTCGTAGCATTTTGAATAAACGTGATGAGCTTCTGGCTGAAGTTTCAATTAGTAGTAGAGCTGTGAACGTTTAGGGATTTTAGTAAACGTGTACACGCCAAAAAAAGCGAGCGTGTATCGTGTACACGAGTTTAGTACCGTAATTTTCGGAAATACACCAAAATTGCTCCAAAACTACGAGGCGAAGTAAAAAAATCGCGCAACCAGTATGGCAAAAGTACTGACTCCATTGCCCAAATAGGCACTGAGTTTTGCTTTCCAAATCATAAAAAGTTTACTTCTACAGTACAAATCATCATTTTTATGGAAAATATGCATGGAAATTCGGTTTAAAAAGAACAGATAACTTCCTTTCAATATCATTTAAACTCAACATCGCGTAACTTTTTTGTCCTATTCGCTACGGCTTTTAAAGTTCTGTGAAAATCTTGCATACTGAAGCCTACGATATACCTCGCGGTAAAACATTTCAAAACTACACCACCACCACCACAAAGTTCTGAAATAGTAGTCCTCTCGAAAAAATGGCCGCCATCTTTGCGAGCATGCAGAATTTCAGCTTTGTTAAAACCTTTTTAAGTTTATTTATTATGCAATATTTTTTTCTTTCTTGCAAAACTTATTTGACTCATCAGGTAATATTTACATGTAAATGTACTGATTGTCACGATTTAAGTGTTTTTTGGTCAATAAAACGGGCCTTGATTGCGTGGGATGTAAAGCCTTATGGCCTAACGTTAGGCCTATTGTTAGTTTTACTGTTTACTGCTGCACATTTGCGGTGCATTTTACAAGTTAGATTACTCAGATTTTGGCGAAATCAAAGTGCATAATATCCCCATTCATTGGTGATTACTGCGCATTTGTGATTCGCACATTTAAAAAGGATTATGCAAATCGGGTTTACAGTTTGTAAAAAATCATTGATTGGAATTTTGTCAGCTGAATGTGTGTGTGATTTGAATCATGAATATTAATTTTCAACGGCAAGACACTAGGCCTATAATGTATAAAAAACAATTACTCTCAATGAAGTATTGAGTAAACGTTTACAAGATTTGCGAGCATGTAGCGTGTACACGCTAAACGGCCACAGCTCTAGTGTGTAACGTGTACACGCTAAACGGTCACAGCTCTAATTAGTAGAACTAATATAATTGGTATTACTGAGAGTTGGATTTATAGTGAAATTAGTGATTCAGAGATACATATTCCAGGTTACTCGTTTTCAGGCAAGACAGATTTAATACTCTCAATGGTAGAGAAGGTGGTGTTTTATTGTTTGTGAAAGATAGTTTTAATTGTATAGATAGGACTGCTCAGTTTTCTTTTGGTTTTCAAATTGCCTATGGTGTGACCTTATTGTTGATGGCAATGTTGGTAGTTCAGTGTTTGTTGGTGTTGTGTATAGATCACGAATTCTAGTCCTGCATGAGAACATTTAGAAATTGCTTGACTGCTTCAGGAAAGTTGCTTCTAGGAGGATTATTGTTTTTGGGAACTTTAATTTCCAGACATTGATTGGATCTTTGTTCTAGTGGTCCACATGGTAAAGATTTTCTGGAAACTGTATCTGACTGTTTTTCACCCAGCATGTATTGTTTCCCACACGTGGTAGAAATTGTCTGGATTTGATTATCAGTAGTGAAGTATGGTTAGAAATGTGCTAAGTAGTGGTAAGGTAGGGTGTACTGATCATGACCTCATTAGTTTTGATCTGTATTGTTTCAAAGCTTTCTCCAGTTAATAAATTGGTTTTAGATTTTAAGAATGCTGACTTTGCTGCACTTCAAGATAATTTGCCATTTGATTGGACTTCTTTGCTCCGTGAATTAGATCCGTCTGAAGCATGGGATGTTTTCTGAACTAGTTTTGGAGGGTGTAAGTAGGTTTGTCCCATTAAAGAAAGTCTGTAGGCGTAATCGGCCAGTGTGAATGTCTCATGAGATTTTGCAGGCTGTTTGGAAAAGAAGAAGTTGTGGCATTGTTATAAATTTTTGTTTGTTTGTTTGTTTGATGAGGGCTTAACAGCACCACGACAACGAGGGTCAAATTGTGCGCGAGGACAGATCATTCTAGAGGTAGAAAGGAAAGAAAACAGCGGGAAGAATGAGAGAAATTTAAGAACAAAAAGTCAGAAAGCTGTGATCGAAAAAGGAGGTGCATGGGTGAAACAAAAACAAAGTAGAGAGAGGGGGTGGAAGAGGAGAATTAAATATGGTTGTAGAGGGAAGCATGATGAAGGAAGGAGATAATTTTACCTGGAGGATTTTTCTGGAAGAACTCAGCAATTGAGTTGTGGGGAGCAAGGGAAGCTCTGGGAAGGTTGTACAGGGGGCAAGCAAGGAGAACGTGATAGATTGTGAGGGTGCAATGGCAATTGTAGCAGAGGGGTTGCGGGGAGCCAATAAGAAGGTGGGAGTGAGTGAGGTGGGTGTGACCGATTCTAAGGCGGGATAAGCGTTGTTGATACCAGAGAGGTTGTTGATGGTGGGTTTGATCGGAATGGTGGGCTGGATGACGTGGAGTTTGTTATCAATTTGAGAGTTCCATGAGGTTTGCCAGCGGTCACGGACAAGGGGGCGATAAGCGGTTTGATGTCAGAGAGGGTTTTGGAAAAAGGGGTAGGGGGAGGTTAAGGGCAAGCTTAGCGGCTGCATCAGCCCTGTCATTGCCAGGGATGCCAACATGGCTGGGTATCCAGAAGAAAAAAACACTTTTCCTGCAGATGGTGGGCGAAAGGAGTTTCCGGAGGAAGAGGTGGGATGTGAAATTATCCCATTTAAGATTGGGCAAAGAAGTAAGAACAGCCTTTGAGTCGGAAAAAATGTCAAAGTGGTTGAGCGGAGAGTACTCAATAAAGTGTAGTGGGTGTCCTGTGGAGCTTGCTAGGTATAAGGATCATGAAAAGTTCACAAAGGGTTTAATAAGAGATACTAAAGTGCTTTTTGAAAAACATTTGTCCAAAGAGATTAAGAATAATCCTAAGTCGTTTCATTCGTATGTTCGTTCAAAGCACACAAAAAAAAGGAGATTATTGGTCTCCTTAAGGGTAATGATGGTGTTACTATCAATAGTGGTAAGGATATGGCTGAGGTTTTGAATGACTACTTTGTGTCTGTTTTTACTAAGGAGTCCCCTGCTGATGATGTTGTGGATTATCTTAGTGTGCACTTTCCAGTGCTCATTAAGAATGTTGATTTTTCAGTTGATGTTGTATCTAAGAAGTTGAAGGGTTTGAATTCAAATAAAGCACCCGGTCCAGATTGTATACATCCTGCTGTCTTACATACATTCTTTCTGTTCCCCTAAATATTATATTTTCGAAGTGCTTTGATGTTGGTGTTGTTCCTAGTGATTGGAAAATTGCTGATGCCACTCCTATTTTTAACTAGAATGGTAAATACCGTCATGGTTTGCATGCCCATGCAAATTGACACCCATATCATATGATCCAGCCAATTAAAAAAATGGCATCTCACACTTAAGTCCCACATGGCATCCTATGTCCCACATGGCATCCCACCCCATGTCCCACATGACATCCCACTCCATGTCCCACATGGCATCCCACCCCATGTCCCACATGGCATCCCACTCCATGTCCCACATGGCATCCTACCCCATGTCCCCACGATATCCCATCCCATGTCCCACATGGCATTCCACCATATCTCCCACATGGCATCCCACCCCATGTCCCACATGGCATCCCACCCCATGTCCCACATGACATCCCATGTCCCACAGGGCATTCCATCATATGTCCCACAGGGCATCCCATCCTATGACCCACATGGCACCCACCCCATGTCCCACATGGCATCCCACCCGTGTTCCACATGGCATCCTACCCCATGTCCCACACGACATCCCATCCCATGTCCCACATGGCATTCCACCATATCTCCCACATGGCATCCCATCCCATATCCCACATGGCATTCCACCATATCTCCCACATGGCATCCCACCCCATGTCCACATGACATCCCATGTCCCACATGACATCCCATGTCCCACATGACATCCCATGTCCCACATGGCATTCCATCATATGTCCCACAGGGTTCCACCATATCTCCACATGGCATTCCACCACACAGTGTCTCACATGGCATATTCCACCATATATCCCACATGGCATTCCACCATATGTCCCACATAGCATCCCATGCTCGACCCACATGGATCCCATCCTAAATGTGTGTCCCACATTAATCCAACCATATGTACCACATGACATCCCTCCGTATGTCCCACATGGCATCCCTCCCCGTGTCCTGCATCAGTGGCTTCCCACCTGATGTCCCACATGGCATCCCACCATATGTTCCACATGGTATCCCTCTCAATGTCCCAATGACATCCTACTTTATGTACCACGTGACATCACATCCCATGTTCCCATGGCCTCCTACCCTATGTCCCACATAGCCTCCTACCTTATGTCACACATGGCATCCTACCTTATGTCACACATGGCATCACAACCTGTCTGTGTTACTCGTGGCATCCCACCATGTCCCACATGGCATTCTACCCTGTTCCACATGGCATCCCACCCCATGTCCCACATGACATCCCACCCCATGTCCCACATGACATCCCATAGGCTCCATAAAAAGTCTTATCCTAGCTATCACAGTCACTGATTGAGCATACTATCTATGAAAGCGTCACTTCATATAATAACTTATATGCAAATGACTTGTTGAAATGGAGTGGGACGCCATGTCCCACATGACATCCCATATCATCCCTTGTCCCACATGACATTCCATCCAATGGCAATCCCCCCTATGTCCTACATGGCATTTCACCACATATTCTACATGGCATTTCACCCTGTTCCATATGGCATCCCATCCCATGTCCCATATGGTATCCCACCCCATGTCCCACATGGCATCCACATGTCATCCCACCCTACGTCTCACATGATGCCCATAAGCTCCTTGAGAAGTCTCATCCTAGCTATCACAGTCCTGATTGAGCATACTATGTATGAAAGTGTCAGTTCATATAATAACTTATATGCAAATGACTTGTTGAAATAGAGTGGAACGCCATGTCCCACATGACATCCCATATCCCACATGACATTCCATCCCATGGCAATCCACCCTATGTCCAGCATGGCATTCCACCACATATCCTACATGGCATTCCACCTGATCCACATGGCATCCCACCCCATGTCCCATATGGTATCCCACCCCATGTCCCACATGGCATCCCACATGTCATCCCACCCTATGTCTCACATGACGTCCCATAAGCTCCATAAGAAGTCTCATCCTAGCTATCACAGTCCCTGATTGAGCATACTATGTATTAAAGTGTCAGTTCATATAATAAGTTATATGCAAATGAGTTGTTGAATAAAAAAAAAGGTGGAGTCAAATAATTATGCCTGATATAGCCCTTGGTGTATACAACATGGTAAATATTATATCATATGGCCCCCATCCATGTCCCACATAACATCCCTCCTTATGTTTATATGCAATCACATCCTGTCACACTCCCTGACTAAGCATGCTAAATAAAAAAGTCTGGTCAGGTCATGTACTATAGTAACTTTATGCAAATGAACACAATACTAAGGGTGGAGTTTAAAAAATCATGCCTGATATAACTGTTTGGTGCCCAAATATTTTGAAGAATTTAAAGGATTTCAAATCTCAAGTGCTACAAGAGAGACTTGAGGATCTCTGAAGAATATTAAAAAATTATATCATTTTACAGCTATCTTCTTAGAAAATATGAAATGTATTGTAGACTTTTTAAGAAACTAGTCTTTAATCCTATCTTAAGTACCTCCGAAAAACTTTAACATTTTATTAAGAAATTCTAAGGAATTCTCAAAAAACTTTAACATTTCTGAGAAAATCTCAGGACAAATCTGTGGACGGCCGGACGGGCGTAAACGCCATTTCATAGGTTCACATAAATGCTTCGCATGCGAACCAAAAAGGGTGACTACAGTTTGCCTTGTAACTATAGGCCAGTGAGTCTTACTAATGTTGTGTGCAAGGTCATGGAGTTCATTGTTAAGGATGTTGTACTAGATCATTTACTATAAATGGTTTGTTGAATTAGTCCCAGCATGGGTTTATACCTAAAAGGTCTCATTTCTAATTTATTGGAGTTACTTGATGATGTTACTAAACAAGTTGATTCTGGTCATAATGTGGATGTTATCTATTTAGATTTGCAAAAAGCCTTTGATAAGGTTCCGTTAGGCAAGCTCATGATGAAAACAAGAGCGCTTGGTGTGGAGGAAAGTGTGCCAGTTGGATATATTCTTGGTTAGTTGACAGGTCACATAGAGTTGTTGTTAATGGTAAAGTATCTCCATGGAAGAAGGTTACAAGTGGTTCAGGGTTCTGTATAGGGTCCGCTACTTTTCCTAATCCGCATTAATGATATTGATGTTTCCCTTGGTTCCAGGATTTGTAAATTTGCTGATGACACTAAGCTGTGCAGGATTGTGATTCTTCACTTTTGCAAACTAATCTGGATAAGTTAAGTTTCTTGGTCCCAAACATGGCAGATGTCATTCAATGATGATAAATGCAAACTTATTTATTTTGGTCAGAACAATTTGACTTTTGATTACTACATAAATGGTTCAAATCTTGGTTGTGTAGATCAAGAAAGGGATCTAAGTGTTGTGATTACTAGCAATCTGAAGCCTTCTAAATAGTGTGCTTTAGCAGCTACAAGGGAAAATAGGATGCTTGGTTTGATTAGAAAAAAATTGTTTTCTTGGTAGGATGGTTGTTCTTAATTTGTAAAAGCAGTTAGTCAGGCCTCACCTTGAGTATGCTATTTAGGCTTGGAGTCCCTTTTATGAGAAGGATAAGTTCATTTTGGAGCAGGTTCAGCGAGAGCCACTTTACTTATTCCAGAAGTACTGTAAGGAATCTTATAAATCTAGGTTGCGAATTCTTCGTTTGACCACGCTTGAGTTGAGAAGAGTACGTGGCGATATGATTCAGGTTTTTAAGTTCCCATCTGGTAGTGATGCTTTGACTTCCTCTTATTTTTTGCATGTTTCAGCTCATCCCATGTGACATGTGGTAACATTTTGAAGTTGACCAAAGAGTTCTCACGGATAGATATTCAGCATTTTAGCTTTTCGCAAAGAGTTGTTATTGAATAGAATGGTTTTCCTGAGTGGGTGAGTTGTTAATGAGTGGAATGGTTTGCCTCAATGGGTAGTTAGTTCTAATTCTGTTCACAGTTTCCACGTCAATATTGATAAGTTTTTACCAACACTGGGCATCTTTGATTTTTGACTATTTTTATTTTCATTTTTTTTTTTGTGGTGGTGGTGGTGTTAGTTTGGGCTTTTATGGGGTGATTAAGCCTTCTTAGCCCGTAATCTTGTAATGTTATATCAAGTATGATGCAAAAACGGTTGCTTATTTATTTTATTTCAAGAATTTGTCAGTAAGCCTCGCCTACTCATTAATATTCATACGATCACTACCACAACATTAGAACATATTTACAGACCACAACCCCTGATACAGCATAGATCTGATATATCGTTTATGAGATGCAGTATGATGTTCACTTTACATTAAGGACATTCACATTAACCCATGACCACCATACATATCAATGACATCTGCTGATAACATAAGCACGTACAAAGCAACCAACAAAATTATCATGCCCAATATGACACAAAACGGACATACAGTAGCTCATTTATCACTTTTTCAATAGCATCACCAAAACAACTGGACACAACTACAGACCATGGGCTATCGGCATATCAAATATGACATGAATCCAGTTCACCGTTCTTGAGATACTGTGTTAACAAGTTCTTTCCGCAAAATCATATCAAGCCCGCCCACTATGCATATTAATGAAATTCAATGGTTTTACATCATGAATATATACACACTAGCTAATATCATATCTATACCATATATGAAATGAAACAGACATGCGGTTATTAAAATATGAACATTTCAAGATTTTTACATTAAGTCCTGCCTACTCATTAATATGCAGGGTATCTACATCAAAAACAATAGGGCACATCTACAGACTATGGGCTATCTGTGTACCACATATGACATGAATCTAGTATATCGTTCTTGAGATATCGTGTTTACAACTGGCCGTCACAAACATACATACATACATACACACATACATACATACATACGCACACCATCATGACCACATAGGTTCCTGATGCTATCGCATCGGAACCAAAAAACATTTGAAGATGCCCTTCTTGAATATATTGTGCTAACAGAAAGAAAAACGAGTATTGTTCCTTTCTGTCAGAAGTGTCCACATCAGATGCTTTGAAGTCTCGCGTAGTCCTGGAATGCAAGGTACTGCATGTGATGAGATAGAACCCTAAAATTAAACAAACTGAAGTGAATTTTGATTGAGATTCCTATTGAGTCATATGCTTCCATGAAGGGATTACATGCCCACCCTACTTTGAACTGTTATTCTTTAATAACATTTATAATAATTTTCTCTAATAATAATATGAATAATATTTACCCTGCCCTTTGGGTTCTGAA
Source organism: Chiridota heheva (assembly GCA_020152595.1). Lineage (NCBI taxonomy): Eukaryota > Metazoa > Echinodermata > Holothuroidea > Apodida > Chiridotidae > Chiridota > Chiridota heheva. The sequence continues at coordinate 124,335 of JAIGNY010000245.1, forward strand.
GTGAACACTTGTTTGAATAATGAGGCTTTCTATAGGAGCACGCTCTCACGTAATCCCTTCAGGCAATCATATGACTCTATAAAATCCCAATCAAACTTCACTGAAGTTCGTTTAATTTTTCTGAGTTTATAATTTATCATGTTTCTTCTCTATTCAAGCAAAGATTTATATTTTTTCCATATTCATTCCCAAGACAATTAATTATAAAATCCGTTCAGTCGTCAGCTCTATCATTCAACTTTTTTTTTAATCCCAGAACAAATATTTTACCAATTGCTACTCAAGTCTGGAATGCATTTATTCCAATTTCTTTCTAAGAAAGATTTTCTTTATATAAAATTCTTTTCATAAATATAGTTGGAATTCCTTTTCGAGGGCTAAAATCCCTTTCCCAATAGCTGACAATTAATGCAGGAGGTCGGATGGACAATGGATGTGGAAGAACGGACTGATAGGCGAATGGATGGACAAATTAATGGAAAGAGTAATGAATGGACAGACGAATGGAAAGACGACCTAACAGATGGACGAACAGACGGTAAAGATGCTATATCCCCTCTGGCCTCTTCACCAACTTTGTTGGCCAGGAAATAATTAATCATGCTAACTAATTCACACTATTTTTTTCCCTGGCTTGAAAATTCAAACTTTAATGCCAATGATGTGTTTAGCGACAAAAAAGCAACAAGTATGTCATACATTGCTCCAAAATGCCATCCACCCCCTGATCATATTCATCCTTCCCCAATTAGCTACCATATCCCATACTGTACATCCCTTCCACCCATCCACTGTTGTATATCCACATGCCATCCCTACCAAATATATCCTTCCCTCCTAATGCCATCCACTATTCCCACAGGCCATCCAACCTTCCCTAAAAAGTCTCACCCCTCAGATTCTGTCATCCCTCCCACCAGCAACCATACCATACCTCTTCTTTGGCATTCAATCTCTCCATACCAATTAACTCTCATATCCATGCTTTCCTCAATTCATCCATTCCTCCCACCGCATCCTTTCCCAGACACCCTAGAAATGCAGATCTATAATTCCATACATGCTGCTTTCAAGCAATAGTTGTTGGTAGTGTTAATTTACATCTATAAACTTGAATGGGGTACAGTAGTTTTTTGTAGCGTCTGCTATTACCAATAACAGTACTGACCATGCTAAAAAGGGGAAAAGGCTGACTAGTATGATAAAGGAAAATGTAAAATTCACTTCATTTCATAAGCAGCACCTTTTGTCAGAACAATTATGTTATTTACCTGTTTTTAGGTTGTAAGCTACTGTATACTGTAAGACATTGGGAAAACCCCATGTTATCATGAAAATAATAAAAGCCGGAATAAGGACTATTTTGTAGCCTAAGATCACGATAATCAGCACTTCTGGCCCAACCTTGTGTTGTTTCCCATTGACTCATCACTCATGTGATACAAATTAAAAAAATCACTTATTTCATGAACCTTAAATTCAGATTTTAGTTGGGTCAAATTTGTTTTTACATTTTGCATTAATATCATACATATTAAGATGTCAGGCAAAATCTTGAAAAATTGATGTCGTCCTGACACAAAAACTTACACTTTAATACTGTTAAATGCAAAACAAAGCAAATTGAATGACCACAGGAAAGTTTTGAACAAAAACTGACAACCTACCAGAATAAGCTAATTCATGACCTTTATTTCATTTCACTCATTTTTTACCCATTTCACTGCCTTTTCACTGTATATGCAGCTATCAACTACAATTGCCAAAAATAAAGAAAATAAGTGCTGTTGGGGTAATACTTTAGATTGACACTAATTTAAATGGTTTGTACAGCAAATCATGTCATCACTGAAACAGACATAGTAATCCTTGCCTTCATCATGTCATCACTGAAATAGACATATTATCATCCTTGCCCTCATCATGTCACCACTAAAATAGACATATAATCATCCTTGCCCTCATCATGTCATCACTGAAATAGACATATTATCATCCTTGCCCTCATCATGTCATCACTGAAATAGACATATAATCATCCTTGCCTTCATCATGTCATCACTGAAATAGACATATAATCATCCTTGCCCTCATCATAACATCACTGAAATAGACATATAATCATCCTTGTCCTCATTATGTCATCACTAAAATAGACATATAATCATCCTTGCCCTCATCTCGACATCACTGATATCATCCTTGCCCTCATCATGTCATCACTAAAATAAACATATAATCATCCTTGCCCTCATCATGTCATCACTAAAATAGACATATAATCATCCTTGCCCTCATCTCGACATCACTGATATCATCCTTGCCCTCATCATGTCATCACTAAAATAAACATATAATCATCCTTGCCCTCATCATGTCATCACTAAAATAGACATATAATCATCCTTGCCCTCATCATGTCATCACTAAAATAAACATATAATCATCCTTGCCCTCATCATGTCATCACTAAAATAGACATATAATCATCCTTGCCCTCATCATAACATCACTGAAATAGACATATAATCATCCTTGTCCTCATTATGTCATCACTAAAATAGACATATAATCATCCTTGCCCTCATCAAGTCATCACTGAAATAGACATATAATCATCCTTGACTGGTCATCACTAAAAAAGACATATAATTATCCTTGCCCTTATCATGACATCACTGAAATAGACATATAATCATCCTTGCCCTCATCAATTCATCACTGACATAGACATATAATCATCCTTGCCCTCATCAATTCATCACTGACATAGACATATAATTATCCTTCCCCTCACCATGTCATCACTGAAATAGACATATAATCATCCTTGCCCTTATTATGTCATCACTAAAATGGATATATTCATCCTTGCTCTCATCATGTCATTACTAAAATAGACATATAATCATCCTTGCCCTCATCATGTCATTACTAAAATAGACATATAATCATCCTTGCCCTTGACCTGTCATCACTCAAATAGACATATAATCATCCTTGCCCTCATCTTGACATCACTGAAATAGACATATAATCATCCTTGCCCTCATCATGTCATCACTAAAATAGACGTATAATCATCCTTGCCCTTATCTTGACATCACTGAAATAGACATATAATCATCCTTGCCCTTGACCTGTCATCACTGAAATAGACATATAATCATCCTTGCCCTCATCATGTCATTACTAAAATAGACATATAATCATCCTTGCCCTTGACCTGGCATCAGTGAAATAGACATATAATCATCCTTGCCCTCATCTTGACATCACTGAAATAAACATATAATCATCCTTGCCCTCATCATGTCATCACTAAAATAGACATATAATCATCCTTGCCTTCATTATGTCATCACTGAAATAGATATATAATCATCCTTGACCGGTCATCACTAAAAAAGACATATAATCATCCTTGCCCTCATCATGACATCACTGAAATAGACATATAATCATCCTTGCCCTCATCATTTCATCACTGAAATAGACATATAATCATCCTTGCCTTCGTCATGTCATCACTGAAATAGATATATAATCATCCTTGACCGATCATCACTAAAAAAGACATATAATCATCCTTGCCCTCATCATTTCATCACTAAAATAGACATATAATCATCCTTGCCTTCATTATGTCATCACTGAAATAGATATATAATCATCCTTGACCGGTCATCACTAAAAAAGACATATAATCATCCTTGCTCTCGTCATGTCATCACTGAAATAGACATATAATCATCCTTGCCCTCATCATGTCATCATTAAAATAGACATATAATCATCCTTGCCCTCATCATGTCATCACTAAAATAGACATATAATCATCCTTGCCCTCATCATGTCATTACTAAAATAGACATATAATCATCCTTGCCCTCATCATGTCATCACTAAAATAGACATATAATCATCCTTGCCCTCATCATGTCATCACTAAAATAGATATATAATCATCCTTGCCCTTGACCTGTCATCACTGAAATAGACATATAAACATCCTTGCCCTCATCATGTCATCACTAAAATAGACATATAATCATCCTTGCCCTCACCATGTCATCACTAAAATAGACATATAATCATCCTTGTCCTCATCATGTCATCACTAAAACAGACATATAATCATCCTTGCCCTCATCATGTCATCCCTGAAATAGACATATAATCATCCTTGCCCTCATCAAGTCATCACTGAAATAGACATATAATCATCCTTGTGCTCATCATGTCATCACTAAAATAGACATATAATCATCCTTGCCCTCATCATGTCATTACTGAAATAGACATATAATCATCCTTGCCCTCATCATGTCATCACTGAAATAAACATATAATCATCCTTGCCCTTATCATGTCATCCCTGAAATAGACATATAATCATCCTTGCCCTCATCATGTCATTACTGAAATAGACATATAATCATCCTTGCCCTCATCAAGTCATCACTGAAATAGATATATAATCATCCTTGCCCTCATCATGTCATCACTGAAATAGATATATAATCATCCTTGTGCTCATCATGTCATTACTGAAATAGACATATAATCATCCTTGCCCTCATCACGTCATCACTGAAATAGATATATAATCATCCTTGCCCTCATCATGTCATCACTGAAATAGATATATAATCATCCTTGCCCTCATCATGTCATTACTGAAATAGACATATAATCATCCTTGCCCTCATCAAGTCATCACTGAAATAGATATATAATCATCCTTGCCCTCATCATGTCATTACTGAAATAGACATATAATCATCCTTGCCCTTATCATGTCATCCCTGAAATAGACATATAATCATCCTTGCCCTTATCATGTCATCCCTGAAATAGACATATAATCATCCTTGCCCTCATCAAGTCATCACTGAAATAGATATATAATCATCCTTGCCCTCATCATGTCATCCCTGAAATAGACATATAATCATCCTTGCCCTCATCAAGTCATCACTGAAATAGATATATAATCATCCTTGCCCTCATCATGTCATCACTGAAATAGATATATAATCATCCTTGCCCTTATCATGTCATCCCTGAAATAGACATATAATCATCCTTGCCCTCATCAAGTCATCACTGAAATAGATATATAATCATCCTTGCCCTCATCATGTCATCACTGAAATAGATATATAATCATCCTTGCCCTCATCATGTCATCACTGAAATAGATATATAATCATCCTTGCCCTCATCACTAAAATAGACATATAATCATCCTTGCCCTCATCATGTCATTACTGAAATAGACATATAATTATCCTTGCCCTCATCTTGACATTACTGAAATTGACATATAATCATCCTTGCCCTCATCATGTCATTACTAAAATAGACATATAATCATCCTTGCCTTCATTATGTCATCATTGAAATAGATATATAATCATCCTTGACCGGTCATCACTAAAAAGACATATAATCATCCTTGCCCTCATCATGACATTACTGAAATAGACATATAATCATCCTTGCCCTCATCTTGACATTACTGAAATTGACATATAATCATCCTTGCCCTCATCATGACATCACTGAAATAGACATATAATCATCCTTGCCCTCATCAATTCATCACTGAAATAGACATTTAATCATCCTTGCCCTCATCATGTCATCACTGAAATAGATATATAATCATCCTTGCCCTCATCATGTCATCACTGAAATAGATATATAATCATCCTTGCCCTCATCACTAAAATAGACATATAATCATCCTTGCCCTCATCATGTCATTACTGAAATAGACATATAATCATCCTTGCCCTCATCTTGACATTACTGAAATTGACATATAATCATCCTTGCCCTTATCATGTCATCATTGAAATAGACATTTAATCATCCTTGCCCTCATCATGTCATCACTGAAATAGACATATAATCATCCTTGCCCTCATCAATTCATCACTGAAATAGACATTTAATCATCCTTACCCTCATCATGTCATCACTAAAATAGACATATAATCATCCTTGCCCTCATCATGTCATCACTAAAATAGACATATAATCATCCTTGCCCTCATCAATTCATCACTGAACTAGACACATAATTATCCTTGCCCTCATCATGTCATCACTGAAATAGACATATAATCATCCTTGCCCTCATCATGTCATTACTAAAATAGACATATAATCATCCTTGCCCTCATCATGTCATCACTGAAATAGACATATAATCATCCTTGCCCTCATCTTGACATCACTGAAATAGACATATAATCATCCTTGCCCTCATCTTGACATCACTGAAATAGACATATAATCATCCTTGCCCTCATCATGTCATCACTAAAATAGACATATAATCATCCTTGCCCTCATCATGTCATTACTAAAAAAGACATATAATCATCCTTGCCCTTGACCTGTCATCACTGAAATAGACATATAATCATCCTTGCCCTCATCTTTACATCACTGAAATAGACATATAATCATCCTTGCCTTCATCATGTCACCACTGAAATAGACATATAATCATCCTTGCCTTCATTGCGGTATTCAATATTATCAACATGTTGATTGTGCCACCCGTGATACAGCTACCCTGGACCTTTGTTATTCAAATGTGAAACATGCATACGCTACCACTCAATTGCCTCCTCTTGGACAATCTGATCATAACCTTGTCATTCTGCAACCAAATTACATCCCTATTGTTCAGAGACAAAAACCCAAAGTTATCCAGACAAAAGAGTGGACAACTGAGGCAGTCAACAATCTCCAGAGTGCTTTTGATTCTACCGACTGGGATGTTTTTGTAGATTCCAGTAATGACGCGTCAATGAGTTAACTGAGACTGTAGTGGGGTATGTTAACTTCTGTACGGATCTCTGCATCCCAACAAAGGAGGTTAAAATCTATGCAAACAATAAACCATGGATCACTAAACGTATTAAAGGGATTATAAATCGGAAGAAACAGGTGTTTGGTCGAGGAGATTCAAACGAGCGATTGCAGATTCAAAGAGAACTTGAGCGAAATCCGCAAGGAAAAAACAATATACAAAGAAAAGGTAGAGTCCCACTTCAAAGAGAGAATAATATGAAGAAAGTTTGGAATGGCATGAAGCTCATGAGTGGATACACTGCCAGAAATGCATCTAATGATTCAGGATCCACAACAAACAATTCATTAGAATATGTGAATGAACTGAACAATTTTTACAACAGATTTGATTGCCATGATTTCAGTGATACCATATCACGTATGAAAGTAAATCTCGAAGGGGCACTGATGAGGGTTGCTTTACTTGCACAGAGGAGGAGGAGGTGCGGAATGAATTTCAGTAACATTGTACCCTCCAAAGCACCAGGCCCGGATGATATTTCTCTCGATTACTTAAATTATGTAGTGATCAACTCTGTAGTATTTTCTGTAACATTTTTAATATGTCTTTTCAATCAGGTATTGTTCCCACAATTTGGAAAACATCATGCATTGTCCCAGTGCCTAAGAAACCCAAGGTGTCATGCATGAATGATCTCAGACCCGTAGCGCTTACTTCCGTTGCATTCAAATCTTGTGAACGCTTGGCACTGTCACAACTCAAGAAGCATGTGAACGTTTTCATTGATCCATATCAATTTGCCTACCGTAACAATAGAAGTCCCGAGGGCGCTATCCTGGTAGCTCTGAATGAGGTTTCATCTCATCTAGATACCAGAGCGTTTGCAGAGAAACAAGGGGCTAATCAACCGACAAAAAGGCCAGTAATTCAGCTAGAATTACGTTTTTGACTTTTCGTCGGCATTCAATACAATTCAGCCTCACTTGTTGGCATCTAAACTCCAAACCATGGATGTTCCCATGTCAATTATTTACTGGATACTGAACTATCTTACTTCTCGTCCGCAGTATGTAAGGTTGAATCCACATGCCTCGGACACTGTCATCTCAAATACAGGAGCACCACAATTAAGGCACTGTACTAGCACCTTTTCTTTTTAGCTTGTACACCTATGATTGCCAGGCAGTGACCGAGTCATGTTCTATCGTCAAATTTGCTGACGATACAGCTCTGATTGGGCTTGTCACAAATGACGATGACTCACATTACCGAAGTGAAATCAGCAATTTTGTAAGCTATTGTGACCAAAACTTCCTTATCCTGAATGTCAGCAAAACAAAAGAGATGGTTATTGATTTTAGACAGCATTGTAATCCTCCTGACCCAATTACAATTGCTAACTCTGAGGTTGAACGTGTGCAATCTTACAAGTATTTAGGTGTAGTAATCAACAATAAACTCACTTGGTCAGACAATACAGATGCCATAATGTCAAAACTCAATTCGCCTATATTGCCTCAGAAAACTGAAATCTTTCCACGTCGACAGTAACATTTTACAACTTTTTTATCGTTCCGTTTTTACATCTGTTTTTAGCTATTGCATCGTTTGCTGGGGTGGTTGTGCCTCCAAGCATGACACCTATAGAATCAATTCTGTCATCAGAAGAGCGAGTCGACTTTTCAATGAAAGCAATTTACCAAATATAGACTCATTCTACCACTCCAGTCTCGATCGCAAACTTAAGTCCCTCCTCGCGGACACCAACCATCCATTACGCAATGAATTTATGAATAGGTTGATTGCCAGGAGTGGTAGAATGAGGCTTCCAGCTATCGCCACAAATCGTTTTAGAAATTCCTTTGTGCCAAAAGCCATTTCCTTTCATAATGCCAACCACTCCAGATAGTCCATGTGCAATATTTTATATGCAATTTTCTATTTCATTATTTTCATCATTGTGTATATTTACTTTTTTATCTTTTAAATGTTTTCAGCTTTTTACTCATTTCATTTTATGTATCATGATTGTATCTTGCGAGCTGAAATTGCCCAGTTTCTGGTGCTTAATAAAGTTGATTGTATTGTATTGTATTGTATTGTATTGTATTGTATCATGTCATCACTGAAATAGACATATAATCATCCTTGCCCTCATCATGTCATCACTAAAATAGACATATATTCATCCTTGCCCTCATCATGTCATCACTGAAATAGATATATAATCATCCTTGTCCTCATCATGTCATCACTGAACTAGACATATAATCATCCTTGTGCTCATCATGTCATAACTAAAATAGATATATAATCATCCTTGCCCTCATCACTAAAATAGACATAAAATCATCCTTGCCCTCATCATGTCATTACTGAAATAGATATATAATCATCCTTGCCCTTATCATGTCATCACTAAAATAGACACATAATCATCCTTGCCCTCATCATGTCATCACTGAAATAAACATATAATCATCCTTGCCCTCATCTTGACATCACTGAAATAGACATATAATCATCCTTGCCCTCATCATGTCATCACTGAAATAGACATATAATCATCCTTGCCCTTGTCTTGACATCACTGAAATAGACATATAATCATCCTTGCCCTCATCATGTCATCACTGAAATAGACATATAATCATCCTTGCCCTCATCATGTCATCACTGAAATAGACATATAATCATCCTTGCCCTCATCATGTCATCACTAAACTAGACATATAATCATCCTTGCCCTCATCAAGTCATCACTAAAATAGACATATAATCATCCTTGCCTTCATCATGTCACCACTGAAATAGACATATAATCATCCTTGCGCTCATCATGTCATCACTGAAATAGACATATAATCATCCTTGCCCTCATCATGTCATCCCTGAAATAGACGTATTATCATCCTTGCCCTGATCATGTCATCACTGAAATAGACATATAATCATCCTAGCCCTCATCATGTCATCACTGAAATAGATATATAATCATCCTTGCCCTCATCACTAAAATAGACATATAATCATCCTTGCCCTCATCATGTCATTACTGAAATAGATATATAATCATCCTTGCCCTTATCATGTCATCACTAAAATAGACACATAATCATCCTTGCCCTCATCATGTCATCACTGAAATAAACATATAATCATCCTTGCCCTCATCTTAACATCACTAAAATAGACATATAATCATCCTTGCCCTCATCATGTCATCACTGAAATAGACATATAATCATCCTTGCCCTCATCATGTCATTACTAAAATAGACATATAATCATCCTTGCACTTGACCTGTCATCACTGAAATAGACATATAATCATCCTTGCCCTTATCTTGACATCACTGAAATAGACATGTAATCATCCTTGCCCTCATCATGTCACCGAAATAGACATATAATCATCCTTGCCCTCATCATGTCATCACTGAAATAAACATATAATCATTCTTGCCCTCATCACTGAAATAGACATATAATCATCCTTGCCCTCATCATGTCATCACTGAAATAGACATATAATCATCCTTGTGCTCATCATGTCATTACTAAAATAGACATATAATCATCCTTGCCCTCATCATGTCATCACTAAAATAGACATATAATCATCCTTGCCCTCATCATGTCATCACTGAAAAAGACATATAATCATCCTTGTGCTCATCATGTCATTACTAAAATAGACATATAATCATCCTTGCCCTCATCATGTCATCACTAAAATAGACATATAATCATCCTTGCCCTCATCATGTCATCACTGAAATAGACATATAATCATCCTTGCCCTTATCATGTCATTACTGAAATAGACATATAATCATCCTTGCCCTCATCACTGAAATAGACATATAATCATCCTTGCATCATGTCATCACTAAAATAGACATATAATCATCCTTGTGCTCATCATGTCATCACTAAAATAGACATATAATCATCCTTGCCCTCATCATGTCATCACTGAAATAGACATATAATCATCCTTGACCTTATCATGTCATGACTGAAATAGACATATAATCATTCTTACCCTCCAACATCCTAACAGTTTTTAGTTGGTATTTTTTATTCATCACATCAATTATCTCACATTTATGAAAACCACATTAAAACCCCTTTAAAAATAAACTAAAAATACATGAATGTTGGCCAAAAGAGCAAAAATAAAAACTATAACTTAATACCAGGGTGAAGAGATTAGCTTTTTCTATTTATTAAATAGTCATGCTATAAATGAAAAGATTGATAATTTATAACCATTTATCAAGAACTTTATTATTGCTGCGTTGTCTTACCTCTGACAATCAGGAGCTGCACTGAGTGGAGACCTTCATCTCTACCACTGGTTTGAAAGGTTTGATACACTGCTGTGTCAGAGCTCTGCACAGAGTTTAAAGATAGTGAGGTGGAACCACTGTTGAAAGTACCTCCATTATTCTTTTTCCATCGTACTGTCTGAGTAACAGTGCCAAGTGTTGTCACTGACAAGGTTGTTAAATCACCCACATTGACAGTTTTTGTGAAAAATCCTGCTGGATGAAAATAAGCTGAGGAAGAAAAAAAAAAAAAACTTTCTTTACAATTAAGTCACTGAATTGGATGTAGTCAAGTTTTTTTTTTTCTTTTCTGCCACCCCACCCGATGCTTAGTTAAGTTAAGACAAAAAGCATTCAACATCATTTTAAATTATGCACTGTTTTATTTTGTCATATCACAAAGACCAGGGAGTTGGAATAGATTCCAACTCCCTGCAAAGACAAATCCTAGGAATGTCCTGATATGTCAACTTAATGTTTTTCAATCGATTACCACAGTTATTTAAATGAGAGCATTTACATATGACCATGGATATTGAAGCTTCTATACATCGTGCCCCAATCAACATTAATTGGCATGAGAACAGTTTGGTGATTTTAGTGATTGAAATGTAGGATGCAGAAATTTAAACAATATTAAACATTTTGAGCTCCCCTCTCTTTCATGCATCACATGTGCAAACATTAAGAATTCTTTAAAACTCATTAACTTTAATTGCCTCTGGTGTAATTTAAATACTGACTCAGTTCAGAGTGTACAGCTCCTTCTGATGAATATAAAATCTCTACATACCTTACATCTTTCAATGGGTTTGGATATAATAGTTTTTGTAACATTCAAAGACTCCCAGATTTTGATTTTAGTGAGAGATAAAAAGTTTGTACCTGAACTTCTGAGCACAGTTTGCATATAAGCAGCACATAGGACAAAAGACTATTTGAAAATTAGCCATGCATAGAGAAAATAATAACAGGAGTCAGAGAGTTTAATGTTTATTCAAAACAATTTTCCAAATGTAAATCAAATTACCTGCATAAACATTACTATGTATGTATTAAAGCATGCCAGTTACTGATTAAACCACTCTACAGTATGCAAAACAGTTCAAATGACTTGACAATGTAAAATACTTCATATATTTTCAGATTCTTTCATGCCTAATTACTTTTATATATTTAGTGACCATGTAAGGCAATCCCAATTTTCAGTCATATATTATCCATATGACATTTTACACATTTTTCCTTGTTTCCTCATTCATCAAATACTGTACCTAGACATTGCAATTCACGTTATAATAATTTCATCTCACTCTTGGATTTAATGGAATGCAATTTAACTTCCTGGGTTGGTCTTTATGCTCCATAGACATTAATGACATAGATAGCAGTGATGGTTTGTTTGTTTGTTTAATGAGGGCTTAATGGCACCACAACAGCGAGAGTCAAATTCACTATGAACAGAGTCACCGTTTTTTGTTGCAAAAATCAGTGATTTTCACCCCTGTAAAAAAAAATCACCTGCAAAAATCTGTAACTCTGAAATAGTCACTGCGGTTATTGCAACATTCACAAAATCACCTCTGTAACTACAATCCGCGACAAAAGTACTTGACACCTTTTTTCATTCCCCTTCTACCCCTTTTCAATCTTGAAATTAAATTTCAGCTCTCCTTTGTGTCTCTTTTTTGGCATGCCGAGAAACGAACAACATTAAAACAGGGGGGAAGGAAAAAAGTGTCAAGTATTTTGATGCGGATTGTCTGAGTTTTAAGGAAAACTGGGGTTTATTTTTAATGGTTTTTTTTCCATCATTTTTCCGTAAATCTGTACTTTTAGTCACTATGTAATCGTAATAAAGCCTATTATTGTGCCGATGGTTTAATAATAACAAAATAATACGAAGTAAAATATAAATGCAGATGCAATGAAAGGAAAGTGTGTAAGTAGTTTGCATATTAAGTGTTTTGGGGGCATGAGACAGTTTAGTCTTCAAACAAATTGACACATGCACGGAAAACATGGCTGAATTTCTTCCAAATGTTGATGACACCGAGGGACTTAATCCTTTAGATCAGGAACTGGGCCCGAGAAACGCCAGAATGGTGTATCTGATAACCTACAGCCAAGCGGACGTTGGGAAAGTGAAGGACAGGAATGTTTTTTGCCCGAATATTTGGAAGTGCGTTTGAGTCTGTCAGCGGCGAAGTAAAGCACTGGGTGTGTTGTCGGAAAGAACATGCCAGTGGTGGCATGCACTACCACATAGCCCTTAAGTTACAGACATGGCATCAGTGGCTTCAGGTAAACAGTATTTGCATGATCAGCATGCAGTGACTGTACACTTTTCCATTGTCCATGTTAATTACTATTCAACATGGCGGTATGTAACGAAAAGCGACCACACCTTTCTCCAGTCTGACGGGCACCCGCACTTGACCGATTCAATTCCAAGGACAATGGAGGCGAGCCGTAAGCGAAAAGAAGGGGCCCAAGGCACACCACCTAACAATAAAACAAAAAAGAGGAGACTTTCGGCTTTTGATGTTTTGCAGATCATCAGAGCGAAAAACATAAAGAATGAGACGGAACTCCTAGCACTGGCCGAGGAACAAAGGCTTTAGGGGAAGAACAATTTAGCGGAATTCATTGTAAACCGTGCTTCCAAATGGGTCAGCGATACGTTGAAGGTAAGACTTAGTGAGCTTTAGTACCCACGATGGGGTAGTGATCATCACGTTCGTGGTGTTGCTAATATATATGATACATATTATTTATCGGATATGACTGACGCTGACGCTGTTGCGGTCGCTGACACTGACAATTATGATGAGGAGGATGATGGTGATGACAATATTTTAATATATTACATACGTCACACCTGTCATGCAGGGAATGACAATATTCAACATGTCCAATGCGATTTAACTGTTTTTGGGTGCACATGAGGGGGCCCAATTAAGAAATGTCTCTGTACCTTTCAACGGTACACACCAGCAAATATAAGAAAGAACAGTCAAGATCCTTATTTAAGTTAGCTGTGTACCGTTTCAATTTTTTAAGAGAAATGGAGCTGTTCTGGGCGCCCCCTCAAGGGCGAATTACAAAAATGTACATTTCTATATCTTTTAAGGGTAGACTAAGTGAACATCCAAAATTCGAAACAAATTATGAAGAGAAACAACAATTTTTTTCCTTTTTTGTAAAGAGTGTGCTCTTAGCTGCGCCATTTAAAGGAATGGTATAGCTTATGTACCTTGAAGGGGTAATAACGCTAAAGTCAAATGAATTCTCACATAATGGTCTCCGGTCAAACTGCTATTTACTCAAATATATACAGGAATCACCAAATACAAATATATAAACAAAGACTAATATTTGAGGCGTTGTCCTGTTCTTCTAATAATGTCATTCATCCTTTTCGACATGCTTTCAATGACTCTGTCAATATAATCACATGGAATAGATGTTATGGTTTGTATAACTCGCTGTTCAATTTGTTGAAAGTTTTCACAAGATATTTCTTTTTCCAGAGCTTCGCACCGCAATTTTTCGCCAACATATTTAAAAACGTTCTCAATAGGGTTGATGTCGGGACTTCTAGGGAAGGAGGAAGAGGGGAAGAAGGGGGGGATCTTGAGCAGTTGTGCATTTACACTTCGTAAAGCTTCTCGAGCCTTTCCGCTGTTTTGTGAGGGGTCACCATCTTGCACGAATAAATACGTATTGGGCTTTTGTGCTTTTCGGTAAATGTCTTCAAAATGGTCGTTGATAAATTTCGCAAAAAATGCACCATTCATTTTTTTGTAAGGCTTGCAGCAAACAACACCACTTTTATGCGATATAGCTACAATCATCTTCACAGTACGCCCGCCATTCCCAACCTTTTGTCCTTTTGCTCGACAGCCTCGTTGTAAACCTTCCAAATTTGTTCTCCAAATCCTTGTTTTAGGGGCACGAGCCTGCAGGTCCAGAGGAATAATTTTGTGAACAAATGACGTACCGTCCAAATAAAATGCTATTCCTTTTACCCAAATACTTGCGTTATATTGAGTTTTGATTTTCTAAAAACTCAGACAATCCGCGACAAAAGTACTTGACACCTTTTTTCATTCCCCTTCTACCCCTTTTCAATGTTGAAATTAAATTTCAGCTCTCCTTTGTGTCTCCTTTTTGGCATGCCGAGAAACGAACAACATTGAAACAGGGGGGAGGGGAAAAAGTGTCAAGTATTTTGATGCAGATTGTAGCATTGGGCTCCATTATATTACCTTCCAGAGTAACCACAGTGAAAACAGAACCCATAAAAATGTGAAGATTTTCCTTCACTGGAGACTATAGGCTATATAAACACCCTGCATGCCCCAGAAAGTTAATTGGGATTGACAGGGGTTTTTCATGTGGCTCATCTATTTTCATTTAATAAAAAACTGCTTTCATGTTGTCTAGAATTAAAGTTTTAACATGCTGAAGTTTGTATATCATTGTAGGGTAGTGTCCGTCTTTTAGTTTGTTTGAAGGATGAAGGGAAAATCTGGGAAGAAACTATTAAATGCATTGGATGATGATTAAAATGGAAATGTTGTTTTCCAATTTTTTCAGTTCATAAGATTTTATTTCAATTCTCTCCTGACAAAGCCATTGATTGTATTTAGGTCAATAGATATTTCTATAAAATATAACAAGAACATTGGAATCGATATTCCATCCTTGATATGGCAACCAAATGGGGGTAAATAATGTGTGCGTTAATGTGAAAATATGTCTAAAAACTTGTAAAACATCGCACACATATAATATGTTGTACACAGATGAATTATGGTCCCCTATAACCTATTGTTTAATTTGTATTGATATTGATGTCATGGAATTAGGTGCAGCAATATGCATGTTTCGTATCATACTTGTCATGTTGTCAACAGGTTATATTTTATTGATATGCATGGTGGGTGGGCATGGCGTATGGATATTTAGCAGATTTCCATGATATTTAATGCCAGGTAGTGAAAAACTTGAAAATCAACCAACATTAAAAGATTGCATGAGAACCACTAAACATTTTGGTTTTCTGGTTTAATTATTCAAATATTGCATTTAGTAGTAAAGGCTCTATATTCAAATGAAGGAATTTCCAACATTAACATCCTGGCCTTTCTAAAGGAGCACATTTCCCATATAGTTTTAAATACATGTACCTTTGCATGTGATAGCTCTTCAATGAACTGAAAACTTGTTTTTGTTTCATATCCTCATGCAAAATCTATAATAAATAGTGTCCTTACTGTATTTTCTGCCCCCACCCCCCCTTGCCATGAATTCCTCTGCCACTGCTGCATATAACCAGGAAATTTGCTATACATTATAATCACAATTTAAGGCTTTAAGGCCTTAAGGCTGCTGATGTTCCATTGAATAATGTTGTGAGTGTTATTGCAATTGTTTCTGTTGTATGCCATGAGGAGGCAGGGGGTTATCTAGAGAAAGATCTCTTGGGTCTGAGTTGGATTGTTTTTTCTTTGAATCTGTCCCTGTTTCTTTGGGAGCGGTTGTTTTGAAAGTTGAGATGAGAAGTATGTTGGTAAACAGAACAATCCATGTTCTCTTCAGTGTTATACGAGTGGGTCTGGAAGGTGGGCTGTTTGATGATTGGTTGGTTTGTTGCTTAGTTTGTTGGTTTGATATTTGTAGGCCAGGTTGGCTTGAGTTTGATGACATTAGAGGTGTTGGGGTAGGGGACGGCAGGGGTTTTAGAAAAGGAAGGAATGTTGGGGAGAGAAGTGGTGGTGGAGGTGGTTTGGGTAATGGGTGTGTTTGGGTTGTTGGCAATGGTGATGGGCTTAGGACTAGGTAAGAAGAGCCATGTGAGGTTGGTTTGGGCATGTAAGTCAGTTTTAGCTATGCTAGGGTGGAGTATTGGTGTTTGAGGAGATTGCACTCAAGTAGGAAGGTTTGGTGTAGAGGGAAGCGAGGAATTGCTTCCTGACCTCCGAGCAAGTAATGTTGGGATTAACTTAAGGGTTTTCAGTTTGGTTATCTGCTTTTCCTGAATTAAGTCAGATGGGGCAGTCTTTTGAGAAGGAGGGAATGTTGGCTGGGTGAGCACCATTGCAATTGGTGCAGAGTGGGGTGTTGGTGCAGGAGGCACTGTCATGACATGGGGCTCCACAGTTGCCACAGCGCGCTTGGCTGTGGCAGGAGTTTTTATGGCCATACCTCTGGCACTTATAACAACGGAGGGGGTTGGGAATGTAAGGGAGGACTGGGATTCTCAGGTAGCCAGCAGTGATGTGGGAGGGGAGGCTTGGTGTGGCAAAAGTTAGGAAGATGGTATTGGTGGGTGTTTTAGCACGGTCTCTCTTAAGGACGAGACAACGGGCTTCAGTAACGTGTTGGCTGGCAAGTTCCTCAACTAGGTCTTCATCAGTCAGTAGGCAAGATGGAACAACTTTACTCAGGTAAATGGGTATTCGGCAGGGTAGTCCTATCTTTTTATTTTTTTTGCCATCCAGCCCAATGCCATCCATCCCCCCATACCATCCATTCATCCCTGATGCTACCCATTCCTCCCTGATACCATCTATCCATCCCTGATGATATCCATTCCTCCTTTTCATCATCAATCCATTCACAATGCCATCCATTCCTCCCCAATACCATCCATCCATGCCTCATGCCATCCATTCCTCCCCAATACCATCCATCCATCCATTCCTGATGCCATCCATTTCTCCCCAATACCATCCATCCATCCATTCCTGATGCCATCCATTTCTCCCCATACCATCCATCCATCCCTGATGCCATCCATTCCTCCCCAATACCATCCATCCATCCATTCCTGATGCCATCCATTTCTCCCCATACCATCCATCCATCCCTGATGCCATCCATTCCTCCCCAATACCATCCATCCATCCATTCCTGATGCCATCCATTTCTCCCCAATACCATCCATCCATCCATTCCTGATGCCATCCATTCCTCCCCAATACCATCCATCCATCCATTCCTGATGCCATCCATTTCTCCCCATACCATCCATCCATCCCTGATGCCATCCATTCCTCCCCAATACCATCCATCCATTCCTGATGCCATCCATTTCTCCCCAATACCATCCATCCATTCCTGATGCCATCCATTCCTCCCCAATACCATCCATCCATCCCTGATGCCATCCATTCCTCCCCAATACCATCCATCCATCCCTGATGCCATCCATTCCTCTCCAATACCATCCATCCATCCCTGATGCCATCCATTCCTCCCCAATACCATCCCTCCATCTCTGATGCTATCCATTCCTCCCCAATACCATCCATCCATCCCTGATGCCATCCATTCCTCTCCAATACCATCCATCCATCCCTGATGCCATCCATTCCTCTCCAATACCATCCATCCATCCCTGATGCCATCCATTCCTCTCCAATACCATCCATCCATCCCTGATGCCATCCATTCCTCCCTAATACCATCCCTCCATCTCTGATGCTATCCATTCCTCCCCAATACCATCCATCCATCCCTGATGCCATCCATTTCTCCCCATACCATCCATCCATCCCTGATGCCATCCATTCCTCCCCAATACCATCCATCCATTCCTGATGCCATCCATTTCTCCCCAATACCATCCATCCATCCCTGATGCCATCCATTCCTCCCCAATACCATCCATCCATTCCTGATGCCATCCATTTCTCCCCAATACCATCCATCCATCCCTGATGCCATCCATTTCTCCCCATACCATCCATCCATCCCTGATGCCATCCATTCCTCCCCAATACCATCCATCCATTCCTGATGCCATCCATTTCTCCCCAATACCATCCATCCATCCCTGATGCCATCCATTCCTCCCCAATACCATCCATCCATCCCTGATGCCATCCATTCCTCTCCAATACCATCCATCCATCCCTGATGCCATCCATTCCTCCCCAATACCATCCATCCATTCCTGATGCCATCCATTTCTCCCCAATACCATCCATCCATCCCTGATGCCATCCATTCCTCCCCAATACCATCCATCCATCCCTGATGCCACCCATTCCTCTCCAATACCATCCATCCATCCCTGATGCCATCCATTTCTCCCCATACCATCCATCCATTCCTGATGCCATCCATTTCTCCCCAATACCATCCATCCATTCCTGATGCCATCCATTCCTCCCCAATACCATCCATCCATCCCTGATGCCATCCATTCCTCCCCAATACCATCCATCCATCCCTGATGCCATCCATTCCTCCCCAATACCATCCATCCATCCCTGATGCCATCCATTCCTCCCCAATACCATCCATCCATCCCTGATGCCATCCATTCCTCCCCAATACCATCCATCCATCCCTGATGCCATCCATTCCTCTCCAATACCATCCATCCATCCCTGATGCCATCCATTCCTCCCCAATACCATCCCTCCATCTCTGATGCTATCCATTCCTCCCCAATACCATCCATCCATCCCTGATGCCATCCATTCCTCCCCAATACCATCCATCCATCCCTGATGCCATCCATTCCTCCCCAATACCATCCATCCATCCCTGATGCCATCCATTCCTCTCCAATACCATCCATCCATCCCTGATGCCATCCATTCCTCTCCAATACCATCCATCCATCCCTGATGCCATCTATCCCTGATGCCATCTATTCCTCCTTTTTACCATCAATCCCTCCACAATGCCATCCACTCCTCCCCAATACCATCCATCCATCCCTGATGCTATCCATTCCTCCTATTTATCAACAATCTCTCCCCTTTGTCATCATTCCTCCTACTTGCAATCCAACCCTCATATATTGCTATTCCGGATAAGGGTTGCACATGCATAAAATTTCAAAGTATATTTTCTACTTGTAAATCATTTGCCTTGGATAGTACACTATTCAAGCTTTCAGAAACTGTTTTTGCTTTTCTTCTACTGCACTTGGGAGTTGTTTTTTATGAAGGCTTAAAGTTTGGGGAAACAGAATACGCATTTTCACCTATTTGTGATGGAAATTTGAGTTGCCCTCTGTTACAGTTCTTATTCTTCAAAGATAATCATTATTGGTTGACTATGAAGTATAATACCTTACCTATCCACCATTAAAGAATTTTAGCCCAAAAGATGAAATATGACAATCTTGTACCATTTTGAATTAATCACATTGCCATGTCTTGTCTGTCACAAAAAACAAACCATGAAAGATTGTGTACTTTTTACATGCAAAGATTTTTTTGCTTCAAAGATAAATTTTTAAGATTATCTTCTATCATGATGACCTTACCTAGGAAGTAGAATAAAAATAGCCTTTGATATATAGTTGATCTGATATTTCATGTCAAAATATGTCCCGTCTGTCACAATTTGCCCCTTTGATATATTTTGTCCTGTCTTTCACATTTTTTTTTGTCATCTGTAGCTTGTAAAAAATGGTAAACATAAACTATTTTACTTCTACCATTCCATATCTTTATTAAAAATAATATATTTGATAAATTTATTAATAAAAAAGTAAACTAAATATTAATTTAAAAAATACACACTTCAGCTTTTAGGGCAGTGATACTTTGCCTGCATTCTTACCCGATCTTTTTGTCCCGGTCATGTCAGTCATACAGTACTTAATTGCTGCATGCACACTACACACATGTGTATTGTACATGTGATGTACAGAACATATGATGCGCATGCCCACAACATCTCACGACAAGGGGTGTAATGGTGGTACTGTGGGGAGGGAGGGGGAGGGGGGGGGGGATGGGTTTCCCTTAAGATTCTGTCCTGTATCACTTGAGGATGTAACTCAACACATGCAGGATATGGATGCCTCATGGCAACCAGATGGTGCAGAAATTCTTATTCTTCCTAAAACCTGTGGTGCACACTATATTTAGAGTGAAACTGTAATGTTATATGATATGTGATGACAGCATCCCAGTGTGAAACTGACTCAACCACTTTCAGATGGCCTTCAACCAGATAGCCTACCTGTTCAACCTGTATGGGAAAGGCAATTCTGAGGTAGATCCATCATCGCCAACACCCTTGTGTATGGTTAAAAAGAGAAAACCTTACTTACAATAAATGTAACAGTTAACCTATGATGCTGACTGTATGCCTACATTTCAAGAAATGTTGTTTGAAGTCACTTATATTTGAGAGAAGAAAAAGGGAAACTGATTTAATTTTAATGCAAAAGTGCCAAAATTTTACAATGTAAATGTTCGGCTTTCTCACTCAGATTTTGAAGTTTAATCTAGTACGTATTTATCATTGACTTCTTTTTGCTCATACTTGTTAGTGCCAAAATATTAAGATATTATGAATTGCCTTTTGAAGTGAAATGTTGATAATTGAAACCAATGAAATAGGCAAACCCAGTGAGATTTCATTCAGGCATTAATGAATGTGCTCCAAATGAATGAATATTAAATGAGTACTCTATGATTAATTATTGTTCAAAATATTTGATTATAAATTTGTTTTGTTCATTCTTGTTGTTGATCGAAAATAAATTATACAAAAGACATTTCATCATCACATAACTATAGTTTAAATGATGTTTTTAATAAGTACACAAAATGTCCTGTTTGTCACAACATTAATGAGCCTGGTATTTCCAGTTACAAGGTTTGAATAACTAAGTCAGATGTTTACTGATTATGTGTGATTAACTTGACAAGAAGAAAACATTAAAATTTCAGGGGGGAAATTTTTTTCAAAAAATTAAGTGTAATTTGTGTCCCGTTTGTCATGCTGATTTAACTTTGTCACAATACAGCCAGTGAATCCTCTAGTTTCATGGATTGTTTTTTAAAGTGAATTATAGATTGTTTACCATGACTATATACATAACTTAGAAGGTTACATTTTACAGTTAGCCTTTGGCAGGTCTTTAAAAAGAGATTAGTGTAAATCTGTCTCATTAGCCATATGCCATCCACTTCTTACTATGCCATTCCTCTGTCCACATTGCTATTCCTGCAATCCCCATTGCCATCTATCTACTACCATGCTTTCCATTCCACCCCAGTTCTATTAATCTCTCCTCAATTCCATCCATCCCTCCTAATACCATCTATCTTTTGTCATACCATTGCAACCAGACAAGTTCACAACAAACAAAGTGTCTAAAAATTGTTCTAAGACACAAGACATCCAATAAGTGGCATCGCTAGGGTGGGGCACCAGCCCCCAAACGTTTGCTGTGCCTCCCCCAAATGCAAAAAATCTGGCATTAAAAATGTTCACAGATGACTTTTCTGTCCTTTTTCCTACACCATCTTCAAATTCATACGTCCTAATACTTAGTTATTTCATGTGCTATGTGTTTAAATTAATAAAAGAAAACTCATATTTTGGTTAGTGTTTTAAAAGATTTTGCTTCAGTTTTCACCATTTTATTGCAAAACAAAATATCACAAATGTATACAGATGCACTGTGGGTGTGTACCAGACTTCATAGTTTGTAAGTGTGGAAGATCTGATGCATCTATCAGCATAACGTAAATACAGGCTCAGCATTTTTAAGACGGAAAAGAGGTTATATTTTCTTGCGGAATTTGACAGATTTTCATTTCATTTGGGCAAGAAAGAAAATTGGCGGCAAATTACCAACAAAACGTGCAGGTGCCATTTTTCTTTACTTTCCACATTTTTCTGACCTTTTCAGAGCTATTTGACTCAAAAAAAATCCTGATTCATGATTCTTTACCGAATTTTTTTTAATTTTCAGAGGAAATTTCTTATGCACCTCCTTATCTGAGTTGATTTTTACATTAGCAGTTATAATTTAAAATTTTGTGACTTTCTGTCAGCTTTTAAGCCATTTTGGTGCTTTGCCCTTGGATGCTGTAGGTTTTTGTCCAGATTGTCTCAATATTCCGCAGGGAAATTTCTTTTCGGCCTGTTTAGAAATTGTAACCCAAATGCTTATCTGAGTTATCATTTTGGCGAATCAAAACCATGAAATCTTCAGAGCTTCTGGGGCTTTGCCCCTAGATCCCTGGTTTATTGCCTGAATTGTTTTAATTTTCCGAAGGAATTTATTCTCTGACTGTTTACTGGTTTAGAAATGGTAACCCAAATGCTTATCTGAGTTGAGAGTGAACGTATAGAATTTAACATTTTCTTCTTTTCATCAATTTAAGCTTAGAATTTCTTTGTTTGACTTATTTTAAGGCATCAAAACCAAAAATCTGCAGAGCTTCCAGGACTTCTTTGCCACTGGACCCCAGATTTTGTTTAGGGGAGGGGAGGGGTTTGAATTATCCCTATTGTCAGAAAAAATTGCTTTTCTGCCTGATTAGAAACAGTAACCAAAATGTTTTTCTGAGTCCATTTAAAGTTTGAATCTAAATTACTTTTGCATTTAATTTTAAGCCAGCATCAAAAACAAGAAATTTGCAGTTTCTGGGGGCAAATAAAAATCTCTGGTGACGCCACTGCATCTAATAACATCTTTACTTAGGTTTCAAAGCCCGGAAGTTAGCAAAACAAAAATGGCATCCAAAATGACCGCCATTTGATCTATTCTTACCATAAGTGTACACTGTTAGAAATACCCCATGCGCCTCATGGAGTGGCTTCATGAAAGAAGCTATGACAAATGATCAATACATTCGCCACCCTTCCCTTCATCAATCTAGATACAACCAATTTACAATATGAACTATTTACACAACTTTATGCTTTAATGTAGCAAAATCTTTCCTTAGGAGAAATGGTCCATCAATCATTCACAGTTAATGACCACATCACCTCAAGTATACTGTATAATACACAACTATTTCATCACCAGTTTGCAAAAAAAAATTCTCCCACTAGACACTTAACACAGATGAGTGATTTCAATCACAAAATTGCCTTGATTACTCAGCACTGGCTTCTGTAATCTTATACACACAAATAACCTTGGGCTACTTGACTGTGGCATGCATGGGAATGGCAGATAAACAATCATTGTTTGGATTGAAAACACAATACCCTGAACAGGAAGTCGGGTTGGTTATTGCCATACCTGAGTTTTCATGATTAATTCAAGTGTCGGGTGGGGGTAGGCATAAAGAGAAACTTTTCGGCATGTTGCTCAGTGTGAGAAGCATAGCATATGAGTATGCCTAGATACCTTTGACCAGCCTTTATACATCAAGGCTACAAACACTGTAGCTTCTGCAAAGATTTACAAAGTCGCCGTGCACCTTAGTAGATTCCACTTACTGTCTTATATTGGCAGAAATTGGCTATATTATAAGAGGAAGTGTGCTACCAGAGCTTTGGGAAACTGTATGCAGAAGAATCAATTGTACACATGTTATCAAGCTATGCCTACTCACTCTGTGCTCACATTATTACTGTACCTCAACAGCCCTCAGTGGTGTCTTAATGCACAAAAAATATATACATATATAGTATAAAATAATAAATACATCTCATCGCAGGAAAGCAAAGTTGTCCTATGTAGTGCATGCTCTTGAGTGGACATTTTTGGTACAATCTTGCAAACCATATTTTTTCGACTAAATAATCCAAAAAAATACAAAAAAATATGGTTTTTACTTTTTTGGTGACCACTTGGTAGAGTGGTGGCCTTTTGAAATTTGACATCAGAAAATTATATTTAACTCAATATTTCACATTTCTGTTCCATATTACCTTGTAATAATCTGTTTTTCGTTTAATGTCAATTCTTTTATATCACATAGATTTAAAAACATTATTCAAGATGGCTGCCACATTTAAAATGGCTGCCAAATTAAAAATGGCTGCCACATTAAAAATGGTTACCACATTAGTAGCATCTTGGGTGTATATCTTGGTGTTCCATATTACTTTGTAATAGCCTATTTTTCATTCAATTTCAATTAGGCTATATGAAATGGAAATAAATACATAATTCAAGATGGCTGCAACATTCAAAATGGCTGCCAAATTAAAAAAGGCTACCAAATTGAAAATGGCTGCCACCTTAGTGGCCTTTTACCATTGGTGTGACATTTACTATTCTAAAGTGGTACCTCCATTGACCAATCACAAGAACATGTCAACAAAGTTCACAAAGGTGATGATGGAGGAGTATCTGGAATCACCAAACATGCCAAATGACAGACAGTTTAGAAACCAGGCAAGAGAAGTATATCCATGACTTCAAGAAAGTACTATCAAACTCCAATCCATTTACAGTTGCCGAGTATTATGATAAAACTGAACTGAAGTTGTTTTATCTGACAACGAAAGTCATACTTCTTGACAGCATAGCAGAAAGCATACTTGCCACAGTCTTGAGGAGAAAAGGCATATAGATTGTTCGTTGAAGAACAGATTTGGGGAAAGAAAGTATGTGGAAGAACATGACCAAGGTAAAAGATTTTGGGTGGGGTGATGCCTGTAAACCATTAAAGACTAACAAAGCTTTGGAACATGCCAATCTGCAGGCATTCAACTCACTCATGACAGTCTTTTGGTAATCGCCAGGTCCTGAGGGAACATAACATAAAGGATGTAATTGGAACATATGGGTTATCAACCACCAATCAGCAATTAATGAAAGGTGATGGCAGACTGCACCCATGTCAAGACAAAGCACAGCTAATGCACCAGTTAGAGCATTTAGTGACATTAAAAAAAACGGCAGCCAATCCAGCAGCTGGGAGTATAAATGTGCAGATTCCTGACCAGACTACACCCAATCCAGTAGCTGAGAACACAAATGTGCAGAATCCTGACCAGACTGCATCCAATCCAGCAGCTGGGAGCACACATGTGCAGATACCTGACCAGACTGCACCCAAACCAGCAGCTGGGAACACAAATGTGCAGATACCTGACAAGACTGCAACCAATCCAGTAGCTGAGAACACAAATGTGCAGAATCCTGACCAGACTGCATCCAATCCAGCAGCTGGGAGCACAAATGCACAGATTCCTGACCAAACTGCACCCAATCCAGTAGCTGAGAACACAAATGTGCAGAATCCTGACCAGACTGCACCTAATCCAGCAGCTGGGAGCACAAATGCACAGGTCCCTGACCAGACTGCATCCAATCCAGCAGCTGGGAGCACAAATGTGCAGATACCTGACCAAACTGCACCCAATCCAGCAGCTGGGAGCACAAATGCACAGATACCTGACCGGACTGCATTCAATCCAACAGCTGGGAACACACATGTGCAGATTCCTGACCAGACTGCACCCAATCCAGCAGCTGGGAGCACAAATGCATAGGTCCCTGACCAGACTGCATCCAATCCAGCAGCTGGGAGCACAAATGCACAGATTCCTGACCAAACTGCACCCAACCCAGCAGCTGGGAGCATAAATGCATAGATCCCTGACCAGACTGCACCCAATCCAGTAGCTGGGAGCACAAATGTCAGATACCTGACCAGACTGCACCCAATCCAGTGGCTGGGAGCACAAATGTCAGATACCTGACCAGACTGCACCCAATCCAGTGGCTGAGAACACAAATGTGCAGAATCCTGACCAGACTGCATCCAATCCAGCAGCTGGGAGCACACATGTGCAGATACCTGACCAGACTGCATCCAATCCAGTAGCTGAGAACACAAATGTGCAGATTCCTGACCAAACTGCACCCAATCCAGCAGCTGGGAGCACAAATGCACAGATTCCTGACCAAACTGCACCCAATCCAGTAGCTGAGAACACAAATGTGCAGAATCCTGACCAGACTGCACCTAATCCAGCAGCTGGGAGCACAAATGCACAGGTCCCTGACCAGACTGCATCCAATCCAGCAGCTGGGAGCACAAATGTGCAGATACCTGACCAAACTGCACCCAATCCAGCAGCTGGGAGCACAAATGCACAGATACCTGACCGGACTGCATTCAATCCAACAGCTGGGAACACACATGTGCAGATTCCTGACCAGACTGCACCCAATCCAGCAGCTGGGAGCACAAATGCATAGGTCCCTGACCAGACTGCATCCAATCCAGCAGCTGGGAGCACAAATGCACAGATTCCTGACCAAACTGCACCCAACCCAGCAGCTGGGAGCATAAATGCATAGATCCCTGACCAGACTGCACCCAATCCAGTAGCTGGGAGCACAAATGTCAGATACCTGACCAGACTGCACCCAATCCAGTGGCTGGGAGCACAAATGTCAGATACCTGACCAGACTGCACCCAATCCAGTGGCTGAGAACACAAATGTGCAGAATCCTGACCAGACTGCATCCAATCCAGCAGCTGGGAGCACACATGTGCAGATACCTGACCAGACTGCATCCAATCCAGTAGCTGAGAACACAAATGTGCAGATTCCTGACCAAACTGCACCCAATCCAGCAGCTGGGAGCACAAAAGCACAGGTCCCTGACCAGACTGCACCCATCCAGTAGCTGGGAGCACAAATGTGCAGATACATGACCAGACTGCACCCAATCCAGTAGCTGAGAACACAAATGCACAGATACCTGACCAGACTGCATTCAATCCAGCAGCTGGGAGCATAAATGTGCAGATTGCTGACCAGACTGCACCCATTCCAGCAGCTGGGAGCACACATGTGCAGATTCCTGACCAGACTGCACCCAATCCAGTAGCTGGGAGCACACATGTGCAGATTCCTGACCAGACTGCACCCAATCCAGTAGCTGGGAGCACAAATGCACAGGTCCCTGACCAAACTGCACCCATCCAGTAGCTGGGAGCACAAATGCACAGGTCCCTGACCAAACTGCACCTAATCCAGCAGCTGGGAGTACAAATGCACAGGTCCCTCACCAAACTGCTTTTAATCCAGCAGCTGGGAGCACAAATGTGCAGATACCTGACCAGACTGCATCCAATCCAGCAGCTGGGAGCACAAATGCACAAATCCCTGACCAGACGGCACCCAATCCAGCAGCTGGGAGCACAAATGCATAGATTCCGAACCAAACTGCACCTAATCCAGTAGTTGGGAAGACAAACGCGCAGATTCCTGACCAGACTGCACCCAGTCCATTAGCTGGGAGCACAACTGCACAGATTCTTGATGCAAAGGTTTTTATACAGGATGAATTCAGCTGATTATCAGGAAACAGTGTCCCGGGGGAGAGGGGGGTGGGAGGAGGGGGGATTAAATTCCATATGTGAGGTGTATATACATGTGCTGCCCGAGCAGATGCCTTTTTTCAGAATTTTTGTATTGCAGGTATCACAAATCCAATCTCTCATACTGCTGGTATCAAAAAATTGCATATTTTCATACTGCAGCTATCAAAAATCACTTATTTTAATACTGCAGGTATCAACTAGAACTGTCGGAAGGACAGTATGCTCGACTATTCAAAGCTAATATAGAGAACGGGCTTATAGAGGGAAGTATATACAGAAATAGGGTAGTAGGGGCAGATGATTTCAAATAACTTGAGCTTTGAAAGATGCACTTATATTTTCATTTGCACTACCAGTTTCAAAATATCTTCAAGCTTTTTTAGATATTCTAGGACAAAAAAAAAACTCAAGTAACTCAGAAAACATGTAAAACCTAGCAGTCATTATAAATACAAAACCTCTTTTAGTTCTACCAATTGAATAACAAAGAAAGGAGAGGCCCTGATTTGCCAATGTCAATGAAAGAATGCCATTCAACCCCCTTTCCAACATGTCGACCCACCCTGTTCCACATGCCAACCCACCCTGTTCTACATGCCAATTCACCCTGTCTAACATGCCAACACATCCTAAACAACATCCCACCACACCCTGGCCAACATACAATTCTATCCTGTCCCACATGACCTCATCCTAATTCCTTCAGCTACTTTATCATCATGTCATCTTCTTTATCATCATGTCATCTTCTTTATCATCATGTCATCTTCTTTATCATCATGTCATCTTCTTTATCATCATGTCATCTTCTTTATCATCATGTCATCTTCTTTATCATCATGTCATCTTCTTTATCATCATGTCATCTTCTTTATCATCATGTCATCTTCTTTATCATCATGTCATCTTCTTTATCATCATGTCATCTTCTTTATCATCATGTCTTTTTCTTTATCATCATGTCATCTTCTTTATCATCATGTCATCTTCTTTATCATCATGTCATCTTCTTTATCATCATGTCATCTTCTTTATCATCATGTCATCTTCTTTATCATCATGTCATCTTCTTTATCATCATGTCATCTTCTTTATCATCATGTCATCTTCTTTATCATTATGTCATCTTCTAACCCACATTCTGCTTATTGTTTATATTTCCCAAACCCCTAATTTGACATTTTTTAGAAGGGGGAAACTGTTATTTGCTTCTTTAATCATGGCAAGACAAATATTTTGATTGCTATTCAAGTCAGGAATGTCAATATCATAACAAAACTAGAAAGGTGAAATTATTAAGTCATATGCCATATACATGTATTTTTGATCTCAGGTCAAACATATTGCAGCAAACTTCACCTCACAATTAAGTGTGAACAATACTCTTCACGTATACCTTATGATCATTTGTTTAAGCAAAATCATCATACCCACTTTAATTCAAGAGATACATGTACCACATATACAAATATTTTAATTGCTATGCAAATAGGCTAATTATTATGCACACACAATCCCCCAATCATGCTCAACTGAACAGTACCAATGCCCTCTACCACTGAACCAAATAGCAAGTCATTATCTCAGGTTAAATATTTTGTACACAAGTCTATTGTTATCTAAATAACATACTTGATATGCACACTACATCTCACCATTGAGTGTAGACAATGCTCTTCACATATTTGATCATTTGTGTAAAACAAAATCCCTACAACCACTTTAATTTAAGAGATATCATAGATACAAATATTTTCATTGTTATGCAAATACGTTAATTAGTATGCACACAACCCCCCTAATCATGCTCACTTGAACAGTACCCCTATGCCAAGTTACATGAATGTACACCATTCATAAGTTATGAAAACTTTAACCAAAAACTCTAACCAAAACTTCAACCTGACAAATGTTTTTATTGTTATGAAAATAAGCTAATTAGTATGCACACACAACCCTCCAAGCATGCTCATTTGATCAGTACCCATGTCCTCTATCCCTATGCCAAGTAACATGAATGTACACCATTCATAAGTTATGAAAACTTTAACCACAAACTTTAACCAAAAACTGTAAACAAAACTTTAACCTGATAAATGTTTTCATTGTTATGCAAATAAGCTAATTAAAATGCACACACAACCCTTCAATCATTCTCATTTGATCAGTACTCATGTCCTCCACCCCTATGCCAAGTCACATAAATGTACACCATTCATAACGTAAGTTATAAAAACTTTAACCAAAACTTTACCAGATGCCAATGCCGACACTGACGTCAACGTCGGGGGTGATAGCCCTACTATTCTTTGAATAGTCAAGCTAAAAATCACCTATTTTCATACTGCAGGTATCAAAAATCACTTATTTTCATACTGCAGGTATTCAAAATCATCAACTGTCATACTGCAGTTACCAAAAAAATATCTCATACTGCAGTCCAATTGTGAAATTCTGGGCGGCACATACCTACCACTTTAGTATGGAAGTGCCCCCCCCCCTCCTTCCAGGGGAAGAGTGTAGACATGTTGGGTATTAATTGATTTTGACTCACGGTCTATAATATCCCAACAATTGTTAATGTATTTTAAAGAAAATGGGTTAAACTTTGTTTTACTATCATGCACACATCGCTCTTTATATGATATACTGTAACTAGACTTAAATCATGAAAAGTAACAGAAGCAGTACAGGACGTTTGATGTGTCCGAGATAGCTTCAACAGGCATGGTATCTGACCCCACAGGAAGTAAACATTAGTTGACACATTCAAAACAATAGCAAATCAGAGTGCAGCATACGATTTAAATATAAAACAGGGTAATATTATAACAAATTGAATTTATTTTCACAAATTTTTCAGGTGGTGAATAACACTATACTTTACTAGATTGATCAGTTTAACTGCTTCCCTGACATATGCAATGGATTTTGAAAACTTAAAATCTCAGGAGAAAAAAAACTTCTAGAGCTAAAAATGACAAAGTTTCAACCACCTTTGATGTGTATATCATTTATGTTTGAATGGTAGGTAGGCCTATACTTTGATAATAATAATAATAATAGTAAATAAAGTTTCACGGTTTTGGCTTTTCTTTAAAGGGGGCAGTTTCTATAACAAGGCCCAGCCGATTAAAATCAACAGACCGAGTATTTCCAAAGTTTATGTAAACAAAACTCGGGACACAACAATGTGCATTAACCCTAACTGTTACTGCGCTATCACTAACAATGTTTGTATTGCAAGTATATTCTGTAAATATTGCTGAAAATGAGAACGGAGACACTAGTGAATAACATACATTAAGAAAGTTAGCGCGTTGTGTGATTTTATTAATCCATTTCACCGTCAAATGATGCCATTTTGACTCCTACGTCAGCCTATGTCCTAATGCATAAACTAACTCCCACTGTCCCAGGTCAGCTAACGTAGAAAAATTGTAATTGCGGTCACGCAATACAATGAGTCCCTCATTTTCATGTGCGGCAGGAAAAATGCAACACAACAATTAATTCAGTAACATTTAGGCCCTATTCAAAACTATGCTTATAATTAAAGCAAATAAAGAATGAAATGCTGAATGTCTCAGGCTGTTAGTTTTTCAAGTTCAATCATCTTTATTGCTGTGTACTTTAAATCTGAATTGACTCGTATGTGTATTTGCTATTACACAATAGCTACTCAGCTGAGGTCCCATCCTATATCCTTATATGGTATTCGTCTCATATGTCGGACCATTTGAAGAGCGTAACTTCATAAGCCTACTAATAGATGGAAAAGAAAATGCATGCTATGAGTATGAAGGTAGTGCTGTGGCCCCACTCCCCACCAAATCCATATTTCCGTCATCAAAATTTAAATTAAAAGTTGTATTTCCAGCAATATCAATACGA
The DNA here is from genome assembly GCA_020152595.1 of Chiridota heheva. Classification (NCBI taxonomy): domain Eukaryota; kingdom Metazoa; phylum Echinodermata; class Holothuroidea; order Apodida; family Chiridotidae; genus Chiridota; species Chiridota heheva. The sequence continues at coordinate 156,483 of JAIGNY010000245.1, forward strand.
CTCATGGTTTGATATCAAACAGAATTACTTTGTATCCCATAAACATACTTTGTTGCGGAAGGTTTTTGATCATGGCAGAATTCATTCAGGCAATACATTTTAAACTATCAACTTTGAAAATCTGGTTCAACATTGTGTTCCAAACATTCAGCAGTGATAACCAATATTTTTAGTCATTTAGTAATCATGTAAGATGAAAAAAAGATCTGTGTATCTAAACATTCTTTTTCTACATGCACTTGTGCAAGGATATATCAAGATAATATTATTCATATATGTATGTTAATAAGCTATCACCCAGAGCGGCCGCAAAGAATGTATATAAACCACTTCACTTTGAACCAATGAAATCATTTGAGCTAGCCCCCAAGGAATAAACACATGGCAAACATCCAATACATACAACACGTGATAGTCGCGAAAGTTTCCATCGTTTGTACTTACAGTAGGCTATAAATATGCAATGAACGGCAGAGATTTTTTAAAAGCTGAAAGTTACAGTAAATAGGGTTAAAATCTGTAGTTCTTTTGAAATTTAAACAGTTTTGACTGGGTTCAGTGTTAAGAAGAATATTATACACATGTCAATCACACAAAAGGATGGAATTTAAATTATTTAGAGAATAAATGGTCGTTTTTCTTGACTAGATAATTTGGTTATCATACCCAGCTTTCTGACAAGTGACAAAAAACAGTGAGTATTTGATTCTGTACATTAATGATATTCCTAACGTTGACCCTGCAATTTTCCCCTCCAATATGATCATACTATTTTTAGGTTGGTTTGGTTTGGTTTGTTGATGTTTAACGGCACCGCGACAGTCAGAGTCAAATGTGCCAAGAGGGTGTTAATGAATTATGGTGTAAGATTTAGGATAGTGAGGAAAGGCAGGTTTGTAAAGGAGAAAAGGGAAAAAAACAGAAAGAGAAAAAAAAGGAGGTAAGTAAGGTTAGGTGTTTGTTTGTTTGTTTGATAAGAGTTTAACAGCACCACAACAGCAAGGATCAAATTGTGCCTAAGAGTTTAGATCATTGATTGATTGATTGATTGTAACTTTATTTTCACTCTCTTGCAAATACAACAATATACAGGTTAAGAAAATAATAATTGAGCTTTACATACATTTGTGACAATTTGCAAGGGATAGTGAAGGGGTTATCTGCTCAAGCCAGAAAGGCTTATCGAGGCAGAAACCCCCATGAAAACATAATTAACAAAAATGTTACGACACAAACTTAACATGAAAAAAAGAAAAGAAATCATATATCAATAGTCAACATTAAACGGGTATCTTAAGAAAAGAAAACAAAAAAACTCAGAATTAGATAGAATCATATAAGCTTAGAAAGTAATTCTTAAGATGTAACTTAAATGTTTTGACATTATTTACGTTTTTAATATCTTGCGGTATGTCATTCCAGACTTTTACACCCGTATATCTTAAACAATGTTGGGATAGTGTAAGCCTAAATTTCGAATACGGTAATCATTATGACCTCTGGTTTTGTGAAAGTTTTGCGAGAAAAAATGGTCAAAAGCATTGGGTAAATTGTTATTCTTATATTGATACATGGTTATAGCAAGTTGGTATTTATGGAGGTCAAATATATTAAGAGTTCTCAATTTAAAGAAGATCGGCGGTATGGGCATTAAAAGGACTACCAGTGACAATTCGAATGGCACGTTTTTGCAAAAGAAAAAGCTTTTGTATGTGAG
>JAIGNY010000246.1:5000-22500 GCA_020152595.1 Chiridota heheva
TATGGTACGTATATGTGACCTATTGTTTTTGGTAGTGATATCATGTAGGTGGGGCTTAATGTAGGATTCTTAAACATTGATAAATGTGTAACTATATGCCTGTTTTGCATCATACTTGTAATGTTGTCAACATTCTATTTTAAATTGATGTGCATGATGGGCATTGCTTATCATTTAGCACATTTCATGATATACAATGCCAGTTGGTATCAAACTTAAGAATCAACCAAAATAAAAGAATGTATCAGAACCCTATACAGTATGGTTTTCTGGCTCACTCATATGGTGGAAACTTTTTTTGAAGTAGTTTTGATGCGAATGAATTTGAAAAGAACTTTCCTTGATTGCAATAACTAAGAGTTTAATAACCAGTTGGGGAGTTATCAAACAAGCAGCAAAAATCAACAAATTTTGAGATTTTTCCTATGCAGCCTAACACTAATGGCACCCTTATGGTTGCCATTTTAATTGTGGCCTATAGGGAAAATATACAAGCTAGGCTCTACATAAGTTCTAAGAAAATAGCACAAGGTGTCCCAAAGGCATCACCCTGAGTTAAGTCTCCCGATAAGGAAGAGACCCAACCTAAACTGGTAGTGTTTTATTTCTTCAAGTGAGGCACGTTATGTCCAAACCCCTCTATCCAAGTTTTTACAAATGATTTCTCCTTTGATTGGTTTGTATAATACATTTGTATTGATATTGCATATTTTTGATTATTAGGGTGCAGTATGGGATTGTATGGGGCTACCTGTACTCAGGGTTGCCACTGTACACCAACTTGTGACAAGGACACAGGAGCTTGTACTACAGGGAATGCATGTTTACAGAACTGGCTTGACACACCTGACAACAGATGCCAAACAGGCAAGATGTTACTCAATTTATTTGACACTGTTTTGAAGAACTAATGAATGAATTTGGATGAAATTTGGTGTATGGTTTTATTATTGATTAAGAAAAAGGTGATTGAAATATGGGAGATATTGGAACAGGGAAGGGCAAACATTGAGGGATGGAGACATTTTGAGGCACTGTTTTTGCCTCAGCTTGTCTGTTTGTTGTTTGTCATCAAGATATCTCAAGAACTGATGACTGTGTTTAGATCAAATTTGGTGTGAGATTTTGTTACTGCTTAAGGAACAAGTTATTAGCATTTGGGACATATTGGAACAGGTAAAGGGCAGAAAATTAAGGGTGTGAATGTTTAAGTTAAGGTCTGTCAAGACATAGTTGAAACTTTTCAATGGAAAGTGGTCAACAATAAATTCATACCATGAAAAGAAATCCAACAATCAATTTTCTGTACTCAAAGATACGTAAATCAAGTGGTCTCTGGAATCAAAGAAAATGAAACAATTGGTTTCTTTCATGAATGGAAAATGATGGATTGTTAGTCTTGAATGGAAGGAACTCCAACAATAAATGCTTTGCCTGAATAAAACTGAAAACAATGTTATGGCCTTGGAAGAAATTCAGTCAGAAGATAATCTGCAATTTGTTTAAAATGTAAATGATCATTACATATAAAATCTTGGGGATAAATCTTGGTGGGCCTAGGATTTCTGAGGTTGATTATATTGAGTATGGGGATCAAATGACCTCTACAATTATTCTAGGCATGTTGGATTTGCAACAGGGCGAAAGTATGCGCTCTACAGAGTGCTAATATTTTAGTTTTGAATGTTTGGTTTTTTTTTCATTTCTAGCCCTTAAATAAGTTATGTAAGCAGATGTCCACTCTCAATGCTATGTTTCCTTTTGGTTTTGGTTTTTAAGAATTCTGGTGTGTTTGAAAATTCTGCTTGATCTCATACTGGCTCCTTATAGCGGCAGTTCTCTTGATTTATTGGTACAACTCGATTATGGTATCATCCTCATTGAAGTATTTCATAAATCGCAAAAGGCATTGCCGGGAGTATCAACACATCCAAAGCATTCTCTTTCTAAACTCTTATCAATGGCTAAACTTTGACCATTTTTGAATGCATTTGTCTCTGAAGCTAATGTGTTATTAATTAGTAAGATGCTGTAATGACTTGGTTTGGTGTGGAGGTTGTACATTAAATTGTTTGATAGCATGCATGGTGCATGGCTACTCTCTTATGTTGTCAATTCCATGTCAAGATTACAAAGATTATCATTATCTTGGGTGAGCATGTGAAGCATAATGTGAACCTATATCATGGCTATTACATCTGTCCGTTCGCAGTTTTTCCTAAGATTTCCTTAAAAAATGTTAAAGTTTTTTGAGAATTCCTCAGAAAATGTTAAAAGCTTCTTTAGAATTCCTCAGAGGTTTAAGTTTCTTGAGATACCCTCATGGAAGGCTGGATTTTTTTTTTAAAAGGTAAAAGATTTTTTCAGAAATACTTTGACAAGTTGAAAACTATAGTTTCCTTCAAAATCTACAAAACATTTGATATTTCCTTAGAAGGTAACTGTAAGATGATATAATTTCCCAAAATTCTTCAAATATCTTCCAAGTGTCTGTCCTAACTCTTGAGGTTTAAAATCGTTAAAATTCTTTGAAATATTTTTGCACCAATTATTTTATCAGGCATGATTATTAAACTAGGCCTTTATTATTGTGTTCATTTGTATAAAGTTGCTACAGTATGAACTGACAAAACTGTTATACTTAGTATGCTCAGTCAGGGAGTGTGGCAGGATGTGACTGTATATGGACATAGGGAGGGATGTCATATGGAACATGGTGGGAGCTATGTGGAACATGGTGGTAGCCATGTGGGACATAGGATGGAATATGTACCATGTGATATGCACCAAGGGCTATATCAGGCATAATTATACAACTGCCTTTATTTTCTTATCAAACAGTTCATTTGCATAAGTTTTTATATGAAGTGACATACTTATACACTTAGCATGCTCAATCAGGGAGTGTGATGGCAAGGACGAGACTGCTTATGGAGCCTATGGATATAGGATGGGTTGTCACATGTGACATAGGATGGCATGCCATGTGGGAAATCGGATGAGATGTCATGTGGAACATGGGGTGGGAGCCATGTGAGACATCGGATAGGATGCAATGTGGGATATGGGGCGGGATGCCATGTGGGATATCATGGGAGACATGGGGTGGGAGCCATGTGATACATAGGGTTAGATGTCATGTGTGACATATGGTGGAATGCCATGTGGGATATGATGGAATGCCATATGGGGCATGGGATTGGATGGAATATCATGTGGGACATGGGGTGGGATGCCATGTGCGACATGGGATGCCATGTGCGACATGGGATGCCATGTGCGACATGGGATGCCATGTGCGACATGGGATGCCATGTGCGACATGGGATGCCATGTGCGACATGGGATGCCATGTGCATGGGATGCCATGTGCGATATGGGATGCCATGTGCGATATGGGATGCCATGTGCGACATGGGATGCCATGTGCGACATGGGATGCCATGTGCGACATGGGATGTCATGTGCGACATGGGATGCCATGTGCGACATGGGATGCCATGTGCGACATGGGATGCCATGTGCGACATGGGATGCCATGTGCGATATGGGATGCCATGCGACATGGGATGCCATGTGCGACATGGGATGCCATGTGCGACATGGGATGCCATGTGTGATATGGGATGCCATGTGCGACATGGGATGTCATGTGCGATATGGGATGCCATGTGCGACATGGGATGCCATGTGCGACATGGGATGCCATGTGCGACATGGGATGCCATGTGCGACATGGGATGCCATGTGCGACATGGGATGCCATGTGCGACATGGGATGCCATGTGCGACATGGGATGCCATGTGCGACATGGGATGCCATGTGCGACATGGGATGCCATGTGCGATATGGGATGCCATGTGCGATATGGGATGCCATGTGTGACATGGGATGCCATGTGCGACATGGGGATGCCATGTGCGACATGGGATGCCATGTGCGACATGGGATGCCATGTGCGACATGGGATGCCATGTGCGACATGGGATGCCATGTGCGACATGGGATGCGTTTATTTATATGAATAATGTTATTTAGCATCAAAGGTAATACATTCTTTTTGCAGGGAAATATTGTGAAATAAGCAGGGATAAAATCTATAACCATTTCTGTAATCTTTCTAGAATGGACAACAAGAACTAATTGAAATTCGTCATCAACAAAACCTACATGAAGATCAAAAAACATACAAATTATCTCCTCAAATGGAGTATTGTTTCATCGTTCAGTTTCATTTCTTGAATCGTGAATAGACAAATGAAATTTACAAAGGCTATTGGTATTCAGGAACTGAGATGCAACTAAAGATACTTTTCAGATATGAAATATGAAAGGTACGATGTGCCATTAATCTCCTATTTGATTTAGATACTTTGTCCATTTTTAAACAGATTTACTGTATGCTTTTGATCTCCTATTTGAATTACCTTTCCAGGTTTCCATATAGGCCACGCCCACCCTAGAAACGCGATAACTATGTGGGAAAAACAAACCTACCTCAAATCCGCAATTGTGCATTGACATGCGTTGACATTTAGATGTTCGCAAGGCCTGCCTTAAGCTTTGATTCATTTATGGCACTGCTCCAGATCTTTAGAGTTTTTAGCAAATGGCATAACAAAAATTCAATTTGCTAACTGTTCTGAGTAACAGCAATCAGAATTACAAACCCCGCAGCGGGCCCGTAAGCGCAATTTTTGTTCACCATTTTGCCGTCACTCAGTCGTGTGTGCAGAAATTTGTTTTGTACAGTAAGTTGCAATGACTACATGAGCGCGCGTCGCTAACTAGCTGTATTGTACCAGTACCGCGTATACTGTTTGCTCCCACTTAGTTACACAGATTTTGTTGCTAGGCAAATTCGTGCTGTCAATCATTAAACCCAGAAAGATTAATTAATAATCCCCACCAGTTTCAAAGTTTTAAGAGATAGGTGATTGGTGAAAAGTCTATGACAAGTAGCATTTCTGTTTATAGATATTAGAATCTCAATAGATCAGATTTGTAATTTAAAAAAAAAAGCGCTTTCAGTTTTTTCGTTACAGCTTATCAAGATTTAATTCATACAAAATGTATGATGTATGACTGGAAGTTTTGTTTAGTCATACATCACAAATTTGAATACATTTTTTAAAATCAAAATTTTCAAATTTCTTTCCTTAATCTTAGTCATTGAAAATAATGGGGAAAGTCTATTCCAGCTAAGATTTTATGGGGGAAATCACAATGACTCAAAAAATTTTAATCAGAATTTGCTGCACCACTTTAGTGCGCTACGATATACATTTAAATACAAAGAATTTACAACAAAAAAAACTATCAAGGTCACCATGTAATACATCAACAGATTTAGATTAAAAACAAAACAAAAAACAAGAAGTGCAGTGGCTCGATGGTTAAGGATTCATCCTCGTATTCGAAAGATGCCTGGTTTAATTCCCGCTGCGAGCGTTGCATTGTGTCTTTAATCATGGCACTTTACTTTACTTGCTTCAGTCCGCTGTAAAATTAGTACCAGCGCTGCTAGAGAGTTAAACTACGATGGACTGTCATCCTGTCTAGGGGAGTCATGTACTCTCATCCGTTTGAGCCATGGAAACCGGGGATTAGCACCGGATGGCTTGGATGGATTTAACTTAAATTTAAAAACAGGAACTTACACAAGAAACTACCCAGGTCACCATGTAATACATCAACAGATTTACATAAAATATGAATATTGATGCCCAAGATTTAAAAACAATTTAAAATGGCTCATTTTCAATCAATGAAATATTCTAGTACTTGGTGGTGGTTTAAAAGATTTTAAAGCAAGTTAGCTAATGTTGCCTCTACCATCCATAGCATTTAAGATTTTTGTAAATTACAAACCATTCTGAAGTTAAGCAGTTGGGGCCATTGGCAAGATGTGCTAAAAACTTCCATGCAGGTGACCCCCATATTTCAGTGTTGACACATATCTCAGCTGATGAAATTGCTGCAAAAGGAGTAGATTTTTCAATAATTTTTGCTGTGTATTACTTTTTCCGAGTTTTTTTTCAGAGCAATTGGTATCATGTTTTACTTTTTCAGGTGTTTCCAGTTTGAGTATTGAAAAGGTTAACCCGGGTCAAGCATCAAATATCTTATGTAGTCTCTTTGGTGATGTCAGCAATGCAGATGCCTCAAAAGTGAAGATAAAGAGAAGTGGGTCCATTTACACAGCATACACCAGTGCCACAGCAACACAAACTGCTATACATGTATTAACCATTGAATTCCTGGTATCAACACTGCAAGATGAAGATGTATTTACCTGTGAATTGACCAGATCTGGTGCCATCGCTAGCTTATCTAAACAAGCATCAGTGTATGGTAAGCTAATAGGATACTCTTCACTTTGTAAGGGTTAATTGATATCATCTTTCGTCATAACCAAAGGCTTATTTAAGAATAAGTTATTCATATTGAAAAATGCCTAGTATGTGAAGATTAAACTTTACTGCCTTTGTAAAGAATATACTGTACTGTGTAATCTTTCCCTTCCATTAGTTTTAATGTTAATCTATTACAGGGACAACATTTTTGTTAAAAATAATAACATTAACGTTGTGTACAACATATTGTGTTTTGCTTGTTCTAGCCCTTCCTATGTATACAAAGCAAGTTGCACTCCAAGACATCACATCAAGTAGCATCTTTGTTGAATGGCAAGACTGGGTTGCAGAGTTTGGAGGAGATGGTCCTGTGATTGGCTATATTCTCTATTACACAAGAGTAGAAACTGGGATCACAATGAACACTTCACTTCCTGCTCAGCTTAGCAGTTTTATATTAGGAGGCTTGCTCCCTGACAGTGAATACAATCTGAGCATCGCCGCTGTACGAGATGGTGATGGGGGAGAAGGACCAAGGGGCCCTGAGAGCACATTCAGAACTCTGTGTGGGGGTAAGAATATGTTATAAAGACTAATTTTGGAATTTTTCTATGCATAAATTGTGTAAAATAAGAATTAAGTGATAAAATGTTCATTGGTATTTGATGGTATTATTTTCAACGCATGTAAAGTATGTATCGAATGAAATCCTTAACTTGCATCAGGTAATGTAATCCCAGCCAGGGTCCTCAAACGAAGTCGTTTATTTGTTTTTGAAGCAATATCTGTCATTGCACAAATTACTAAACTGTTAATAGACTTAGAAGCTTCATTGAAAACTTGTATTGGATTGAAATTTGTGTACTAAATGTGAGTGTTTCGTCCGTTTTACAGAATGGAAAAATTGTATATTTGGATTGCAGGTTAAATAGAAAAAATGTTCACAATTGAAGGATCAATATGACTCACTTTTAGCAGAAATTGTTCTATCAAATTATACTCTGAAATTGTATTTTCTTTATCTTTTATTTACTGTTAAAGAAAATGTTAATTATATAAATACTTATGAAAAAATATTTCAACATCTCTGCTCCTGAGATGCAACTTAATAATTTCTTGAAAATAGGTCCATCTTGTTCAAAAACCTCTGACATTTCATAATCTTTTTCTCTGTCCAGTTCCTATTGGTCCACCACCATCCCTGTCCATATCTTCCAGCCAGTCAGGAACTCTGACTGTCACATGGATGGTACAGTTGATTTTTTTCTTTTGATATCTTTGACAGTTACTTGCCATGATTAAAAGCTAAGGATTGTGTGATACATAAATAATAGGAAGCACTGATAGTACGGCGTATTGATATTGGAGTATCCAATGTATTGGATATGCGAGGTATCGGAATATAAGAACGTACGAGAGTATGCAAGATATTAATCTGCACTGAATGCGTACCAAATAGGCAAACATTATTTTCCAACACAATTTCATGCAAATAAAAACCTCCAATCAATTAGTCAAGAAGTAATCCACACAGTAAGAATTATCAAGAGAGGTGAATGATGATAAAATGTCTTTTCCTACACCCCTCTGTCTGTCCATTCATTCTTCCATAATGATAATAAAAATAAGCAAAATTGATAACGCACACATAATCCATCCTACTAGATGCTCAAGGCGCTGTACATACAGAATTAGGATAAAGTATATTTTCATACATCCCTCTGTCTGTCCATTCATTCTTCCATAATGATAATAAAAATAAGCAAAATTGATAACGCACACATAATCCATCCTACGAGATGCTTAAGGCACTGTACATACAGAATGATGATATAGTATCTTTCCATACATCCCTCTGTCTGTCCATTAATTCTTACATAATGATATTAAAAATAAGTAAAATTGATAACGCACACATAATTCATCCTAAGGGATGTTCAAGGCGCTGTACATACAGAATGATGATATAGTATCTTTCCATACATCCCTCTGTCTGTCCATTAATTCTTACATAATGATACTAAAAATAAGTAAAACCTATAACGCACACATAATCCATTCTACGAGATGCTCAAGGCGCTGTACATACAGAATGAGGATGTAGCATCTTTGCATACATCCCTCTGTCTGTCCAGTAATTCTTCCATAATGATAATACAAAATAAGCAAAATTGATAACGCACACACAATCCATCCTATTAGATGCTCAAGGCGCTGTACATACAGAATGATGATAAAGTATCTTTTCATACATCCCTTTGTCTGTGCATTAATTCTTACATAATGATAATAAGAAAAAGTAAAATTTATAATACACACATAATCCATCCTAATAGATGCTCAAGGCGCTGTACATACAGCTTGTGGATATAATATATTTTCATTCATCCCTCTGTCTGTCCATTAATTATTCCATAATGATAATAGAAAATAAGTACAATTTATAACGCACACATAATCCATCCTAATAGATGCTCAAGGCGCTGTACCCACAGAATGAGGATATAGTATCTTTCCATACATCCCTCTGTCTGTCCATTAATTCTTACATTATGATAATGAAAAAAAGTAAAATTGATAACGCACACATAATCCATCCTAATAGATGCTCAAGGCGCTGTACGTACATAACGAGGATATAGTATATTTTCATACATCCCTCTGTCTGTCCATTAATTATTCCATAATGATAATAAAAAATAAGTAAAATTGATAACGCACACATAATCCATCCTAATAGATGCTCAAGGCGCTGTACATACAGCTTGTGGATATAATATATTTTCATTCATCCCTCTGTCTGTCCATTAATTCTTACATTATAATAATAAGAATAAGTACAATTTATAATGCACACATAATCCATCCTATTAGATGCTCAAGGCGCTGTACGTACATAACGAGGATATAGTATATTTGCATACATCCCTCTGTCTGTCCATTAATTATTCCATAATGATAATAAAAATAAGTAAAATTTATAATACACACATAATCCATCCTAATAGATGCTCAAGGCGCTGTACGTACATAATGAGGATATAGTATATTTGCATACATCCCTCTGTATGTCTATTAATTCTTACATTATGATAATAAGAATAAGTACAATTTATAATGCACACATAATCCATCCTATTAGATGCTCAAGGCGCTGTACGTACATAACGAGGATATAGTATATTTGCATACATCCCTCTGTCTGTCCATTAATTATTCCATAATGATAATAAAAATAAGTAAAATTTATAATGCACACATAATCCATCCTAATAGATGCTCAAGGCGCTGTACATACAGAATGATGATATAGTCACTTTTCATACTTCCCTCTGTCTGTCAATTAATTCTTACATAATGATAATAAAAATAAGTAAAATTTATAATACACACATAATCCATCCTAATAGATGCTCAAGGCGCTGTACATACAGAATGTGGATATAGTATCTTTTCATACATACCTCTGTCTGTTCATTAATTCTTACATAATGTCAATAAAAAATTGATAACGCAAGCATAATCCATCCTAATAAATGCTTAAGAATATTTACATACAGAATAACATTAAAATTACAAATAAGTGTCGAAAAATAAAAAAATAAATGAACAATGGGTACAAAGTATAATAGAATGTGTTTATCAAAAAACATGAGAAATTGAATGATAAAATTGTGAATAATAATAATAATTGAATTAATAGTTAGAGTAGAACGCGGCATATGTGAATAGAAGGTGGGTGTCATGTCTGAGTAGCATAGACATGCACAGTTGGGGCATGAAGCGCAAGCTTCCCCCTCTGAGAGGATTTCACCTACCCGGTTACATGCTTTCTTCCTGGTTGGGAGATAAAATATTTACATAAAATTAAAAGAAATGGTAAAATTGAACAAAACTTTTATAAAAATATTGGAAATGTTTGAGAAATTTGGCAACATTTCCCAAACATTTAAAACAATTTACCGAAAATGAAGAAAATTTCCTGAAAATTGAACAAAACTTACGTTAAAAGAAGGAACATACCCCACAATTGAAGGATATTTCCCTAAAAATTGAAGGATATTTCCCAATATTTGAAAGATAATTCCTGATTAGCAGTCAAGTTTCATGAAAACTTCACCCTGCAGAATAGAGGTGGTTGGAGAGGGTATAGGATGCGAAAGGTTAGGAGTGGAAAGGATTGGTGGATGGGTGAAAAGGAATAGGAATAGAGAGGCTAGGTGAATGTAGAACCCAATTATCGGGAGTGGTAGGTGCATAAATGATATATTGAGATAATACGTACATGGGTGGTGAGTAGGCTGTATTTGGGATGTTATTTAAATGGGCTGGTAGGTGAATGTGGTATGGTAGGTGAATGGTACAACATGTTGATGGATGATGCTAGATAAATAGGACAGAGTAGGTGGGGTAGGTAGGATACTGTGCATGATGGTGTATTGAAAATTGTATGAAAATTCCCATAAATTAATAAAATTCCTATAAATTTCATCAAAACATCTTCCACATAAAACTCAAGATTAAGTCAAAGGTTGGAGTAATATCAATTTTATGTGATATTGTTGACATGAATACATGAACAGCAAACTACCGTAGTACTGAAAGTACTTGGTATATGAAGAATCTTACATATGCAGGAACCCTCAGATTCTATTTATATACCCATCTTTAAATCTTCAAGAAATTTAGTTTTGCACCCTTTAAATATATATATATATATATATATATATATATATATATATATATATATATATATATATATATATATATATATATATATATATATATATATATATATATATATATATATATATATATATATATATATATATATATATATATATATATATATATATATATATATATATATATATACATATATATATATATATATATATATATATATATATATATATATATATATATATATATCTACATATATATATATATATATGTATATATATATATATATATATATATATATATATATATATATATATATGTATATATATATATATATATATATATATATATATATATATATATATATATATATATATATATATATATATATATATATGTATATATATATGTATATATATATATATATATATATATATATATATATATATATATATATATATATATATATATACATATCTATATATATATATATATATATATATATATATATATATATATATATATATATATATATATATATATATATATATATATATATACATATATATATACATATATATATATATATATATATATATATATATATATATATATATATATATATATATATATATATATATATAATGAATGTGAGATGGTGAGAGAAAAATCATATGCCTTCATTATTCAAAATGTTCAGTGGAGAACTGCATTCCACACATTTCACACCATCTCTATCTATATATATATATATATATATACATATATATATTTATATATATATATATATATATATATATATATATATATATATATATATATATATATATATATATATTTATATATATATATATATATATATATATATATATATATATATATATATACATATATATATATATATATATATATATATATATATATACATATAAATATATATATATATATATATATATATATATATATATATATATATACATATATATATATATATATATATATATATATATATATATATATATATATATATATATATATATATATATATATATACATATATATATATATATATATATATATATATATATATATATATATATATATATATATATATATATATATATATATATATATACATATATATATATATATATATATATATATATATATATATATATATATATATATATATATATATATATATATATATATATATATATATATATATATATATATATATATATATATATATATATATATATATATATATATATATATATATATATATATATATATATATATATATATATATAATGGTAAATAGAGGTGATTTAAGGTGTTTTTTTTCTTTCTTTCTGAGACAGCCACTTGTTTTCTTGAAGATGAAATGTTTATTTTGATTTGTGATTCTCTCAGATCTATTGATCTGGTCCTATCTTGTGCTATGTGGGCAGATAACAAAGAATACATTTTCAAAAAGTGTTCCAAATTAAAACTCTCACAGGAATTAATTTCTTGCCTGAACTAAATCATTTGTTAGACATAGTATTAACAAATGTTCTGTATAATGAATATGAACCAAGAAATTATATATTGGGAAATTTTTCAAATGAAATACATGATGAACTTTGACCTGTTACACAATTGAACTTCAAAAAGTAAAAACTTCAGACAGTTTGATAAGATCTACTTTTGGTCATGGATGGATTCAAAGTATAAGTACCATAACATAAACATTTGTATGAAATAAATGGAGATTCTCGTCTTCTTTCATTGTTGCAGTCACCGTCTGCAGAAGTGCTCGGATGCAGGACTGCAGTTTCAACAACATATTCTTTCAATATTTATTATCAAGCAAAGAATGATCCAACTTTAGTACTGATAGGTCCTGTTATTAAAGGAACCAACATGGCATTAGTAAGCAACCTAAAAGTGTACACTGAGTATGAGATATATGTGACCATTGTAACAGGATATGGAGAGGGCGCTATGAACAATCCAGTGACTGCTTTCACCCTTGAAGGAGGTAAGATTTTGTTGCCATTAGAGATGAAACAAACAAACATTAGTCATATGCATGAGTATGAACTTTCTCCCACAGTTGAGCAAGTAACCATTTTAATTTTTATTAAATTGATTGAGGAGTAAAAGTTATTGAGCTATTTCTATGCATAGGGACAGTGGCAGTGCTATGGGGGAATCCCCCGCCCCCCCCCCTACAAGACCGCTTTGCCCCACTTTCCCTCATAAATTTTTGTAAAGTGACATATTTTGTCCGATTTATAGCCCCCCCCCCTCCCCATGAGACAAATTTACCCCTCGCGTTCCCCCATAAACAAAATCCTAGTATCGCCACTGCATGGAGAATGTTTTTCAGGTATAAAAGCTGCTATATAGCCTATTCGTTAAAACTTTCTTGTATAACAAATTTATGTGAAAGTAGGTAGGCATATCACTGTTTATTATTTGTTGAAAAGGGTTGCGAAATATTTTTCCAAATGGAATGAAGAAGTTAAGATTTTCAGAAGTGACAAGTATCTATACCAAGTAAGAAGATAACTGCATAAAAGTGATTTATCATCCATTGTAGTGTTTCATAAAGCCTTTGTTGATTCTTGTTTAAAGGATATCGCACATAAAATTATATATTTCTCAAATCTGATCAGATCAATTTTGAATGTTGAAAATAGGACATATAATTTTGTAGTTATGAATAATCAAAGTTTGAATATTTTGTAATATATGCAGAATGTGTGATGTATGACAGGAAAAACAGCTCTTAGTGAGAAAGTCTTTCAACTGTCTTTCCAAAATCTCATGCAGTCGCTTAAATTGATGAGTTCTATTCCTGCTAAAATTTGTGTGGAAGTATTGCAAAGACTCAAAAACGTTTATTCAGAATTTGCTGCACCATTTC
The DNA here is from genome assembly GCA_020152595.1 of Chiridota heheva. Taxonomy (NCBI): domain Eukaryota; kingdom Metazoa; phylum Echinodermata; class Holothuroidea; order Apodida; family Chiridotidae; genus Chiridota; species Chiridota heheva. Next base: position 18,958 of record JAIGNY010000246.1, read on the forward strand.
CACGAATTATGATAGGCAATTAAAGAACGGAGGAGTTATATAAGAAGATATTTAGGTTGCCCTGTAAAATATCACAAATTTGCATGAAATTTTGCCAATGAATACATGGGATTTCAAAACACTGTAAAATGTTCAATATTGGATCGGAGCATGGTAGTAGCCAGACTTGTGCCCCCTTCGTTGGTAGCTGTCTCATTCTATTCTCATTCATGAACAAAGCGATATACAAGTTAGTTAAATTCATCAAGCCTTGAGAGCTTATAGAACTGGTACTTATACCTGATTTCCATTGTGCTAAGCGAATGAGAGTGCATTACTCCCCTGGATGGGAAACCAGTCTATCGCGGGGTAACTCCCCAGCCGAAACTGATACTCATTTTACAGCTGAGTGAACTGGAGTAAGTGGGATAAAGTGCCACTGCCAAGGACACAGCACATCGCCCTGACGGAGATTCGATCTCTGAACCTTTCGAGTATGAGACTGTTTCCCTAACCATTAGGCTACTGCACTCCCTTTGAGCTTGCAACTTACATGGATATAGTGATATATAAGACCACAGTAGAGTAGAAAACAAAGCAATTTTGTCAATGTTTCCGCAACACATAAATATTCATAAAATGGGAGAGACTTACTTGGTAGATCACGTCTAACAGAAGGAACCACAAGCTTTTGCCGAATTCAATGTGATTTGCAAGAAGGAGTTTTGCTGATAAAATATAAAGCCAATCAATAGGCGTATATACATGATTTGCAAGAAAGTGTTCTTGTATATTTCTAACATTTTTGTTTTGTTGTGTTTTAGTTCCTCCTGCTCCAATGGTGATGATGGAAGCTGCTACCTTTTACTCAATCAACATAACACTGGAATTGTATGAACCCTTTAATGTATTTGGCAATGTTGACATGTATTCAGTTCAGTGGAGGATGAGTAGCATGATGGAGGCCCAAGGGATGAGTTCTTCAAGCTTTGGTGGAGCAGTGACAATGCAGCATCAAATAGCACCACTTCAGGCAGAAACGTCTTATGTCATACAGGTGCATTTGTGCTTTTTGTCATTTATATGGGTATTGTCAGATGACACCACAGCTTTAAGTTGTTTTACCTACAAGCAATTTTTTGGAATAGAAGGTTAATAAAAACGTTGGAACAGTGAAATTTGATCCGGAACAGTGTTTTTTTTAAGAAAGCAATGTTCCGTAGAACAGTGGTGAAAAATTTAAATTTCGACCCTTCCAGATGTAAATTCTGTATGTCAAAAAAATGAATTGGAGAAACATTTGTGAAACAGTCGTCATGTTATAGAATGTAACAAGAATATATTATATCTGGTGTATAGCTAGAACACTCACCTCGTGAACTGGTACTGTCTCTTGTCATTATTGTGATCATTGAGTCTCGGCATGTGCTTGTAACATACGTAACAACACTTAATTTGAGAAAAATCAGTTCCCGCATATGGTGGAGTAACTAATTTGTAAAGAAAATTGACATGGGGCACAATTGTCCTACACATATTGCCACCTCTAAGTAGCCCACATACTTAAACCTTACATAAAATGGCCTGTAAATTCTGTTAGAAACACATTTTTATACACATTTTCTAATGTTTCAAAGTTTTAGAAATATTTGCAATGAATATTTTGGAGTTGTTGTTGTTGAAAATATTCTGTTGTATGCAATTATGGGAGTTACAGTTTGGTAAAATGTTTTTTCAAACTTTCATGGTACAGGTCATGGTAAGAGAATTTGTGCTAAAAAGTCATTGAAAATCATGGAATAATGATGTCAGATAAGTGTATGAACGCTGTTGGATTGTACATATTTAAGCTTTGTAATTTCTTTCAGGTTCGAGTAAAGAATGGAGCAGGTGAAGGTAGTTGGTCTGACGAATTGGGTGTGACCACACTGCAACTGTCATGTAAGCTTCAACAACTTCCTGTTAATGTCTTTTCAAAACAAAATGATTTAAATGGTTATATTCTTCTTTCCTATGCTTGTATGTTGCCAGTTGATTAAGTCTCCATATTTTCTCTCATTCAAATAAGATACATTTCTTTTTTCTCATGAATTTTGTGATGTGATGATTTATAATTTTACTTCCATGTGCATGGTATTCATAGCAAAACTCAAATTAATGTATTTCTACAGTGAAGAACATGCAATAGATAAAAGACAAGGAAAATTGAAAATTATTGTCAATTAGAGTAAAGATTTTATACTTTTTCAGGGAAGGAACAAAATGAATGATAATATGGTTTCTCAGTTTTTACAATTTTTTATGTAACTTTTCTTCAAAACATTTGATACAGATGCGCAAGCAGAATGTGAAAAAAGTAATTTGTGTGTCAGCCAAAACTCACTGTGATTAAGTCATATGCAAAATGGTATGCTGTACCAATGTGACGGCAGATATTTTACTGAAATGGATAGGTAATTTCACGCAACTGAAATATGGCTAGCAAGATAGTAAAAATTTACAAAAACTGAAGATCTGAAAAGTATTTCAGTGTTTTCAACCCATAACATTTTTAAGATTTCCGGTGCCGTTACTCATTCTTATTGCTGGCTTTGTCAGTTTGGATGAGATGGCAAAGTATTGGCTAACGTTTCTAAATTCCACAATATTAGTAGAGAACGAATCTTGAAGATGACTTGAGATTTATATGATATTGTTATTATGGTATGAAGTAGTATTGAGTCTCTGGTGCTTTAGATTATGTGTGGTTTTTTTTTAAAGGTCTGGTTATTAAAAGAAAATATATTTCCACAGCCCCACCAGCACCTATAAAAAACAGTTTTAAATTTACTGCCATGGACTCATCATCAGTGACATTGACCTGGCAGGCAGCTCAACCAGAGTATGTGAATGGCGACATTACACACTTTGTCATTGGATATTCAACGATGACAGGAAATAGAAGGAAAAGGGAGGAGAGGACAGTAGATGTACCCTACGCTGAGTTTGAAGGCTTCTATCAGCTGCTGGATTTAGTATCAAGCACAACATACAGTATATGGGTAAATGAGGTTTTTAAATACTCCTTGAAAGTAGGGTTTTACCAAAGCTTGAGGGTGCATATATGTTGTGCATTCATTGCAAATATATTAATTGAACATAATGATGTTGAAAATACACAGATATTTACACAAACATAAACATAATCCAAATTTAAGATTGCTATAAACTTCTATGATATCAAGCAACTGTATGTTCATAATGCATAGGATGTTGCCACCACATTTTGATGTATCAATCAGCAGCGTGTCCAGGGTAAAATAAGCAACTTTAAGTACTAATATGGACTAAATCACACAATAAAAATCGGAAGGAATTTGTTAAGTGTGTGTGAGGGGGGTAGTTACTTTGCTGTCCGTTTGATTAAGTTAATGAACATATGACTGTAGAAATTCTTAGCCTATTGAACATCAACAGTTTTAAATTTTAATTTCAGAAGCTTGTGTTTTGTTTGATCGTTAATATACATTTGTATCATTTATTGTTGCTTAAATCGGATTTGATTTTCCTTTCTATTATTTTGCA
>JAIGNY010000246.1:30000-47500 GCA_020152595.1 Chiridota heheva
CAAAAAATTTACCAAGTCTATACGTGGGATGCCCATCAACAAGGTTATGCGAAACATCTAACTCCCGGAGGTGAATGCTTAAGGAAAGATCCATCATAAGAGGAGGTACAGAATCGCTCTATACACACCTGGGTTCATTGCCTTATTTTCATCAGTAAGTTCGAATCCCAATAGCTCTAGGAGATTTTCACTTAAAAGAAGCGCACCCCATCTAGCACAGTTATACGGATCAGTGAGGTGGCCGGCTCGAAATCGAATATCTCCCGCATCATCGCGGATTATCCCTTTATCTAATCTTCTTTTAATCATATTGAAATCATACAGGCCTGCCTCAACCTTTGTTGTCCTGACCTTTCTACTACTATCAATTATTAGATCATTCATCTGTCCATCCTTATCAAGGCTATATCAACCGCTGATAAAGTACACATCACTGATTCCTACTTCGCTTGCCTGAAGCGGGAATTGTAGGTTGGTGGGTTCTCCGGTGACGATATGCGTGCTGTAATACATCGTAATTTTAAAGTTCATATGATATCTTCAATTTGATTGCCTGGATACCCATGCGATAAGTGCACCGACAACTGCGCGCGTAAGTGACTCCCTACCTTTGTGAATATCTCAGCAATTAGATTGAAAAGCAAATAAAGGGCGCCACCAATGATGCCCGGTAGAGCTGCACCGAGCCATTTGCCAAAACGTTTCATCACCCGACCCAGTGCTTTGGCAATATTATCCTTCACTGGCGGCGTCGACTGTGGTGTTGGCACGGGAACTCCTCCCAGCCCAAGTGCCAGTATGATAGTGGATATTATAAACCCTAATGCTGTCAGAATGGAAGTATTCGTCACACCCTGCTCTCGAAACAACTTAACCAATTTGTCTCGCAGAGAAAGGTCGCTATATACAAGCTCACGCACAAGGTCACGTATCTGCCGTACCTGAGACTTCAGATCACCACGAAGTGTGTCTATTCTAGTCTGTAGTGCGTCTTGCCTACTTTCCAGCTGTTCAAACTCTCTGCGTATACTTGCCTTTTCCTCTTCATCGCTGGTTGCTTCGAGGCGGTCTCGTGCCTCTTTGCGTTGTTGGTCAGTTTCCACAATCTTAATTTTTTGAGCTGATAATGTACCTCGTATAGTTCTACGCTGCTTGTCGAGTCCCATGAGCTCCCGTACTAGGGTAATGGAGGAGCATCAGTCTGAACAGCTACATCTGTTTTCCCTATTAATTCTTCGATATCATCCAACAGCGCATTTATATCGGGATCTGTGCCATCAAGGATGTTAGACGCCGTATTCTCTATTTCGGTAGTAGCATTTTGTCTAGAACTATCACCAAATACTTCCCTGATTGGCACCACCGCTCCTCTTTGTTTCTTGATTGATGATACGGAGATCCATCCACCAGACAGAACGTTGTTGTGGCGGATCTCACTACCCTTGTGTGTAAGATACAAATTATGCTCTCAATCCAACTTAAATAGGTCATACTTTGGAGTACCAGCAATTTTTATATCATCGTAAAATTTGTCTACGAGCTGAATCTTGTCAACTTCACGTTGTGGTTCTGCTATAGACAGATCAAACCCATCAACGCTAGTTTCATTCGCAGTGGGTACATCGGGAAAGAATTCATCGATTACGTCATAACCATTCAAGTACGGGTCATCAACTGGGTTATCAGCCAGGTCATCCCCAAAATCATCCATTGGTATATCCTCCATTATCATTATATCATAGATTATAACTTCAATTCAACAAGAAATAAGCAGATCCCATTCCCATCGTAGCAATTGCAATAAAAGCCAACTTTTGGTTGTTTTGTTAAGGAGATGGTGAATAGAAGTCTTCTAGACGAGGCTTGGAATCTAGTTGAATAGAGTCTACACCATAAACCTGGTTGTAAAATCTCCTTGCGTTGTTTACATTTTTAAAGGTCTGTACAGCATGTCTTTCTGCCATAAATCTTTTACTCATCCTGTCCAACTTCTCTTGCCTCTCACGAGCCCATTCAATTTGAGCTGCATGCAGTTTTTCCACGGCTTTATCATGACGCGTACGTTCTTCTTGTAAGGCAGGGTCCTTGGCGAGCTGACTAAATACAAAATTTGAACCTGAAAATGCTAGGGCGTTTACCAAAGCCCCACCAACAAGCATGCCAATCGTAGCCATCACTAATATCTATCAGACAGACACATATAATTAATTGGGTGGTGTAGTAATGATTTTATCAGGAATGATACCTTGAAAAACTAACCACTCACGAGTCATAGTAGCTGCTGTAAAGTCCAATGTAAGGAGTGGTATATCATGAGGTTTCATCCCTAATGAGGGTGATGGCTTTAAACTTTTCATAACAGCACTTCCTAGGACTGCATAGCCTGTGGCTAATAAAGCTATTTTTCCGCACTGGTACAGGGAATTGATAACTTGGTTAGGTTGCGTCATTGTTTAGTATATATAACCATCTGCAGTAATCTTCAATTGGTTTTCAAGCGTGTGGGACTAAGTTGGGGGTGGGGGGGACTAGGCGTATGGCGATTTTGAGCTAAAACGACAGCAGCAGAAGCAACTACGACAACGGTAGCAGCTAGTACACCCCACCAAATATCCCAATAAGCCCTAGGTGGATCTACAGATTTTGTCTCTACAGCGGATAGCCGCTGGAGTTTCCTCATCTTCCGAAGTTCCCCTTTAAAGCGCTGGGCCCCCACTGGGTGCGGGACATCCATCGTTATCTGACGTTTTGCTTTGCGTGCCTCCGCAGCACGTTTCCCGGCTTCCACCCTCTTAGGGTTTTTCAACCTTTGTATTTCCATTGTTTATATCATTTGTTTTTGTATATTCAATATGGCGCCCAGTTGTGAGAACCATACTTACTGGTGCATCCAGAACCCCCATTTATGAAATAGTCTGCAACTAACACTTCTCAATGCATTGTTTATAAAAGGGTTTCTCCAAGGTCTTTAGCAAGGACCTGCTCACTGTCAATGTTAAATATACTGGCTGCTGTACGTGCATATAACTTTGTCACTGTTTTCCCCAAGCTTTAGTCATTTTATCACCAAGACGGGCCTTGTATACAACATGCAATCGCAACCCGACATCTCTTCAAGCTGTTGAGATCAAATATGCTTCCCTAAATAGTCCATGGACATGCCTCCATGGCTAACGACAGCTAGCTGCTTGCGGTGGTCATCTTGTCATGGCTGCTCTACTTGCGACGGCAAACCTAGTGAATCTATAATATTCGTTATCACTCTACGAACACGCAATACAATGGGATAAACATACCACAGGTGTAATGCAAGTAATAATTATTACTAATGTTGTGTTCAACATGGTGTTATCGCTGGACATTACTTAATTATTACAAAGCATTAATTAGGTATTACCAAGCATTACTTAACTATTACTAAGCATTACTTAACTATTACTAAGCATTACTTAACTATTACTGAGCATTACTGAACTATTATTAGGCATTACTTAAGTATTACTAAGCACAACTTAACTATTACTAAGCATTATTGAATTATTATTAAGCATTACTGAACTATTACTAAGTATTACTCAATAATTACTAAGCATTACTGAATTATTACTAAGCATTACTGAGCTATTACTAAGCATTACTGAATTTTTACTAAGCATTACTTAACTATTACTAAGCATTACTTAACTACTACTAAGCATTACTTACTCAATTGTGTACTCAAAAGGTGGTCCACTTTTTAACACAAGTTTAGCATACTTTGTACTTGATAGCTTATCACGGATTTCTTGCCACTTTTCTTGTCGAATGCCACTGTTTTCTTTCATAACTAGATTAAAGCAATGAGCTGACTTGCAATGGAATAAAGCAACCTATTCAGTCTGTTCACGTACATAGTAACAACCGAGTTCTATTTTTGAGTTAACACCCACGGCGAGTGCTGATGATGTCTACCTGAAAAAGCTCAATTTGATAATGCTTTCCTTTTCTTCACAAGGTCACTTTCTGCAGAACAATTATTAACAATGCAGAGAATAGGTATACCTTGGTAAAGCTTGCTTATGAGATTAAGATATTTTTGCAATTTATCACCAAAGGGATCTACAAAGAAGACATTGCAGTCGTCAAAAAGGGACTTGCATTGTAAGTATGTTTGCTTGTAAGACCAGGTGGGGCATAATATGAAAATTCTTGCAAATACGCCTGAATAGCTGGTTTCTAAGAGGATCAACACATACTGTGTCTTTCCAGAGCCTGTTTTACCGCATATAATCGTAGTGTTGGGATCTCTTGGTAAGTCCATTTTTTAAATATAATCTTTACATCTAACTAGGCGACCGTTCTTGATAACCAGTTGTTTATCCGAGAGAACAATGTAGTATATAATCACTGTATCTTTATCTGGAGGAGTGCGGTTGATCTCCAAAGTCATGCTTACACTCGCATTACCCAGCTTACATCCGTTACCATGTAGAGCATCATCATCGGTGCTGCACAGGTCAAGAACAAGTTCGTAGTGTTTTTGGAGATATTCTGATAAAGCAATGGCATGTAGACCGGTCTCGATTGAGATTGGGATTGAGGTCCTCGCCCGTGGACAATCTACCTGAGCCGAATACCTTCTTAGCCTCGTCCCAGTGCTGGCATGTGAGAACGCCTTGGGCATATAGCTGGTTAGAAACACCTTTAATGGTTACACTGACCTTAGTGATATCGGAATTCATGAAAGTCTCAGGTTTTCGTGCAAATCCACCATCATCAACTGGTACTGTGTCGAGGTAAATTCAAAGGGATAATCCACACAGAACTAGTGAGGTCTAGCCTTTTTCTGCGGTGCCTCTGTGTATCTGTATAGTTTACCGGGTACACATTCAACATTTTATTTCGGATCTCTGCTGCAAGGCTCGCTTGATTCACAACACCAAATTCACCAAAGAGTCAAGTTCTTCAGAGTGTAGGAGGCGTTGGTGTCATCGCTTGCAATGATAACCTTCTCGTTAGGTGCAAAGTATATGATGTATTCAAACCAATCGTGCAGACCTGATGGGTTAAATGGGGCGTGGCCACTCAAGTGACTCAAATCTAATGGTATAGCAAATCTATTGCCAAAAGCTTTAGCAATCACGTTGTCACTCTTATTATTATCAGCTATATCACTAGCACCTACACGAAGTATTATACAATTTTCTCTGCCCATACCCTGTTAGTTGCCGTTAACTCTCGTGTTATAAAAGAGCCATAGGTATGCATAGTTGTAGAACACATCTGCGCTGTTCAAACTCATAACAACTTCACCCCCAAGTTTTACCTCTAATTTTCCCACAATGTTGCGGCCTATGTTGTTGACAATAGTGCAATTCCCATCTGTGCCATTTAGAGTGATGATGCAGGCCAGTCTGACCGTGCCTGGGACAATGAAATCATGCTGCTGCGTCTTTGGGAATTAGACAATCACGTGATTACTTGCTGTGGCCGTTGGGGTATTAAGAGTAACTTGATGAGTTGTACGTACATCTTTCACGCCTATACCTGTGCGGGTCCTTCGTGTTGGTGCTAGTTTCTTTCCATAATTCATCGCCATATTGAAAATCATATGTCATATGTATAACATAAGATGAAACTAGCAGAGATATATTATAGCTCTCAGGAGTATTGGAGAGGAACTTCAGCTATAAAGAAACTTGCAAAAGCTGTAAAGGTGTCTGAAGATGTATCCCGGGCTTAGCTAAAGAAGCAGGCTATGTAGCAGATCTACCCGACCTAAGTTAGATATTTCTACACCAAATCAAGTCCATCAAGCCGACCTCTGTTTCTACCGCATAACAAAGTTGGACGCAAGACCTATGAATATGCTTTAGTTGATATGAATATGCTTTAGTTGTGGTCGATGTTGACAGTCGGTATAAAGAGGTCGAGCCTTTAAGCTCGAAGTACTCAACAGAGGTTGCTTCTGCATTTACCCGCATCTATAACCGTAGTCAACTCGATTGGCCGAGACTACTTCAGGTGGATCCAGGATGTCAGTTTATGGGTTCTATAACTGATACATTGAAGAAGCATGGTGTTGAGGTGAGACGTGGAATCCCAGACGTTCACCGTGATCAAGCTTTTACAGAGCGGTGTAATCGTACACTAGCAGAACGGTTGTTCGGACATCAGTATGCTCAGGAAATGAAATTGCCCAAGGGGGAGAGATCGACAGAATGGGTAGAGAGACTACCTGCCGTTGTTTCAGCTTTGAACAACGAAGTCACACGACTGATCGGAAAGAAGCCTGTCAATGCTATCAAAGCTAAAATGGTGAAACAAAAACTATCATCTCCAGGTGATTACCCTGTTGGCTTGGAGGAGCAAAAAGTACCTACCGATGTTGTAATGCGTTATCTATACCAACCAGGTGAGTTGTGGTCTGTCAATGTTTATCGGATAGGACGGTCTGTTACAAATCCTGGAGGGCCTGTCCTATACTATTTTAAAGATGGTCTGGCCCATGGATTTGTCCGTGAAGAGTTGTTGATCGTTCCTCACAACACCGAGCTCCCACAAAATGGGAATTAATGCAACATGCAATTAGAGATAGGGTATCATAACGATATATGATGTCAGTACGTGCACACAGCAAGTGCATTTGGCTACCGCTAGGTAAGAAAGAAACGTGTGGAAGACTAGTTATGTATGATCAATGCTGGCAGCATCGAGTAGTGATTAGAAATGGTAAACGTCCAACAACACCATGCCGCAAGTGTGGGGCTAGTGTTTATTCTCAGACACAACTTTGCCGTGGTCGCAGTCGTAGAAGCGTTGCTGAAAAACGTATGTACATTAAAAAACAAGCTCGTATAAATTTTCAAGAAGTGCTCGCCGAAATTAAAAAATGATGTTGTTGCAACACCCTTTTAGAGATATAGTTTATCATAGTATACAAATCTGTACTACAACCTATTGTATGATGAATAACTTTAATAAAGCTGCACTTAAAAGAGAGAGAGAGAGAATCGAGGTGTTGAGAAACTATGTGGTTCAAAACAATATCCTTCTTGATGACCCATCAGGCAAAAGAGGAAATCATATTAAAAACGACTACATAAATGCTATAATCGCTCATAGGTATATGCCAGCCCGCAGACCGGTTCCTGCTCCGAGAGCGCAAAGACTTGTTCCTGAACCTAAAGCACCGATACCTGTTCCTGCTCCGAGACCTGTTCCTGCACCAAGATTCAGATGGGCACCTAGGACAATTGGCAATTACCTCCGCAGTTGGCAGATAAATATCGCAGATGGGCACCGATTGGGCGCTGACTCGCTAGCTTTGTTGGACGATGTTCGTCCTGTGATTTACCGGAAGGTAGCAGAAGATGTTGGAGCCCTTCGGGGGTGAAAATTCCACTTAGCACTCAGAGTGGGGCTGAAGAAGGATAATGTCGGTGGAAAAACAGAATTTACAAGCCCAGTATTTCGCAGCCATCAGATGGATGTCCTGCAAGCGGATGAGATTGATGCACCGCTCAACAACGCTTTCCCACGTATGATAGAATCTCTTGAGCAATGAACTCGGAGAGGGTTAGGATGGGTAAGGATAGAGTGGAGGACCTCTGGCTGAATATTGTCCGGTACCAACCACTACGAGGTGGATCCTATATCGGTTTGCCGAAAGAACTCAAACCCACAAATGCTATCATCAATGTGAAAAACCATAATGATAACTGCCTTCGCTGGGCTCTCCGATCTGCTCTGTTTCCAGCCAAGAAAGATCCACAAAAATGCAGCAAGTATCCTTCAAAAGACAGCTTAAACTTTGAATGAATAGAGGCTCCAGCTCCACTCTCCCAGATTGGGAAGGTTGAAAAACAAAACAATCTGGCTATTAACATCTTTGGATGGGATAAAGGGGTGAACATTTACAGACTCAGCAAACAAGACAAACATATTCCCAGGATCAACCTTCTATTGATTGAGAAGGCATGTAAGTTCCACTACACGTGGATCAAAAACCTCAACCGCTGCTCTATGATCAAAACACCTATCGAGAGCGTAAGCACTTCTGCGAGAAGTGTTTACATAGCTATTCCATGAAAGATCTGCTCGAGGTCCATAGACCTGATTGCATGGGAATTGGTCAAACAGATGTATGTATTGAGATGCCGAAAGAAGGCGAAAACAAGCTGTCCTTCCAGAACCATCACAATAAGCTTTCAGTGTCCTACACAATCTACGCAGATTTTGAGGCATTCACCTGTAACATAGATGGTCCTGGATCCAACCCCGCACAATCCAATACGCAAAAGACTCAACAGCATGAAGCGTGTAGCTATGGATATGTTGTGGTCAGATGTGACGGTCGTACAAGACCTCCCGTGGTATATCGAGGACAAAATGCAGCTAAAAAGTTTCTTGAGGCTTTGCAGCAGCAGGAAACTAAGATCAAAGCAGTTATGGAAAACCCTCGACCTATGATAATCACCAGAAAGGATTGGCGTGCACACCGGACATCACAGGATTGTCATATATGTAAAAAAAACCTCTACATGGTGACTCTGTCCGCAACCACTGCCATATTACAGGTAAGTGCAGAGGTGCTGCGTACAATGCCTGCAACCTGAAGTTGCGCCTGAGCTTCAAAACAGCGTCAATCTCAATTGTGTTCCACAACCTGCGAGACTATGACTCTCACTTGATCATGCAAGCCATCAGCAAAGTGGAAGGAAAGATAAACTGCATCCCCAACAGCATGGAGAAGTATATATCCTTCTCCCTAGGTCAGCTGAGGTTCATCAATAGCGCACAATTCCTGCTTACGTCATTAGATAAGCTGGTTGCGGCTAACGACTCTGTTGACTTCCGTATCACAACTGAATATGAACCAAATGATAAAAAGTGACAATTGTTATTGCGTAAGGAGATTTATCCCTATAAGTATATGGATACCTGGGAATGGTTTGGGGAGTGCCTACCACTGCAAGATGCCTTCTATAGCAAGCTTACGGATGAAGATATTTCCAATGAGGATTATCAACATGCGCAGGAGGTTTGGGGGGCATTCGAATGTGATACCATGGGAGATTATCACGACCTATACATGCGGACTGATGTGCTTCTACTAGCTGATGTCTTCGAGATATATCGGAAGACTTGCTTGCGGCAGTATGGTCTGGATCAAGCACACTATTATATAAGCCCTGGATTATCTTGGGATGCACTCTTGAAATAGACAGGTGTAGAATTGGAACTGTTAACCGACTATGACATGCATCTGTTCTTCGAGAAAGGCATGTGAGGTGGTATTTCTATGGTATCCAAGCGCTATGCTAAAGCCAACAAGCCCTACGTCTTAGGCTAAGACGATTTCAAGCCTAACAATCATATTCTCTACCTAGACGCAAATAACCTGTATGGTTGGGCGATGAGTCAAGCACTACCCACGGGTGGATTCGAATGGGTGGATGAAGTACCCGCGCTGGATACGCGTTCACTCGATGCAGGAAAGGGCTAAAAACTCGAGGTGGGCCTGCAGTATCCTCAAGAGCTGCACGACGTCCACAATGCATACCCACTTGCTCCGGAACGTATGAAGGTTCCGAAGGAGTGGTTGTCAGATTATCAGCAAGTGCTTCTAAATTTGACAACTGATATCGAAAAGTTGGTTCCCAATCTCTGTGATAAAAAGCGCTATTTTGTGCAATTTACAACTCTACCTCTTTCTAGGTATGAAGCTGACAAAAATACATTGTGCAATTCGCTTCGACCAAAGCAAATGGATGGAACTCTACATCAGAAAAAATACAGAAGGCCAAGACCAGCTTTGAGAAGGACCACCACAAGCTGAAGAACAATAGCGTCTTTGGTAAGACTATGGAAAATCTTCGTAAGCATGTAGACGTCAAGCTCGTGAGAGCCTCTGAAGATGACAAGCTTCGCCGGTGGATAGCTAGCCACGCGTTTGCAGGGCATGTGGTATTTGATGATGATCTAGCCGCCCTACACATACACAAACGTCGCCTGAATATGAATTGACCAGTCTACATTTGGATGTGTGTCCTGGACCTGAGTAAACATCTGATGTATTACTTTTATTATAATAACCTGAAGAAGCGATATGGGGAGCAGTGCAATGTTCTCTATACAGATACGGATAGTCTACTGCTTGAAATCCAAAGGGAGGATGTGTATGTTGATATGAGTTCTGAGTCACACCTCTATGACACGAGTGATTATCCGACAAACCACCCGCTCCATAGCACCACAAACAAAAAGGTACTTGGCAAAATGAAAGACGAATGCGCTGGAGTACCCATCAGCGAGTATGTAGGACTTCGACCCAAAATGTATTCTATCCTGATGAAAGATGGAGGCGATACCAAAAAAAAAGTATGTTGTGAAAAATATATATAACATCAGCAGTACAAAGAAGCACTATATGAAAGCAAGACATTTCGACATGGTATGAATCTATTTAAAAGTGAACACCACATTGGTATGCAAATGAATACAATTTCGCTATCACCTATCGATACCAAGCGCTGGGTTGTGAGTGAATCACCCACCACTATGGCCTTTGGCTATAGGGATTAAACATAAAAAAGGTAAAACGAAAAAAATTAAAAATTATAATAATCTTTTTCTCTCATAAATTTTTAAGATAGGGGGGTGGGCCAGTTTAATTAGTGAAATATAAAAATATATAAAAACGACACAAAAAGTGCGCCAGAACCCCAGCCAAATTAGTGAAAACAAAAACGGCATAAAAAGTGCGCCAGAACCCCAGCCCAATTAGTGAAAACAAAAACAACATAAAAAGTGAGCTAGACCCCCAGCCCAATTAGTGAAAACAAAAACGACATAAAAAAGGCACCAGAACCCCTCTTTTGTATACTATTCTTTCATTTCAAATTCCTTCATTTTTGATATCCATTAATGGAATCATTTGCATGAAATATGTTATAAGACAAGTAATTATTTAGTCATTTCTGAAATGAATTGAAATCACATTAACATTAATTTTGGTTAATTTACCAACAGTTTGATGCAAAAGAAAATGGAGAACAAGAACAATACCACACCAAACATGCAAAGTAAATCAAGTAAGTTCCGCAACTTTTTCAATGCAGGTGGGGCTTGAGCTATTTTGTATCTCTACTGTAGCATTTCTCATGCCTCTAAAGTTGTCTTTTTAATTCCAACCGGAAAAATGAGTTTTACCAAAATGCAATGTTCTGTTTATGTTTCAGTTTAGACTCATATCCTCTTAACTTGTTATTTGCAGATCTTCCTGAGGCGGTGTTTTCTTGAAAACTAACCTTGTATTTTGTACCTGATATTAGCTACTAATGGTGACACATTCACAATCATCTTTCACGTTTGTGTAAAAATGTATGACAATGTTATTTTAGCTTCCTAGGGTACCCTATCAAGCGAAAGATGTCCCTCTTATTTATAATTGAAGGGTAAGATCAAGAGGTACTTTTCAATGTTCATACCCGTGACTTTTGGTCCCATTCTGTGCTAATGGAAAGCACACCCATCGATTTTGGGATGCGTAAACTCTCCCCCACATTGCCACCTCCACCAAATTTCCCAGACATTTTCCATACAGTAGGTACAATCAAAGCTGTCTTTAAGTGAGAAAGTTATCAACTCCTGAGGACAGAATTTCTGTATTCACTTGATGGATTGATTGATGTATTACTTCCAGCCCGGAGTATGTGATTTTTATAATGATGTCACATGATATTTCTAGATGCCATCTTAATTCTTTATGACTGCCCATACGGTGTAAGTGGTTGAAAGATGATTATGCAATGATGGTCTTATCTGGAAAGCAAATGGAGCTTTTCATGAAACCAACATTGAAGATGGCTGACTGAAAAGTTTGGTTGCATATATAAAACTCAATTTGGATGGTTCATAATGTATATTGGTTTATCCTTATGTGGTTGATCCTGACGATTGCCCCCCCCCCCCACCCCTCTCCTCGCCCAGTGGTGAGGTTTATATCCCTAGGAAAATATCGATATAAAAGGAATACATTAAGATTATACTAATAGATTAAGATCATCAACTCAACAGTCAACACTGAGTAACAGACTCAGGCAATCTCCTTCAATTTTAATATTTGAATTTTCCTTCAAATTTCTTGAATTTTCCTTCATTTTAGTGAAATTTTCTTTCTTTTTCAAGAAATTTCCTTTCTTTTTTGGGAAATTGTCGTCCTTTTTTGGAAATTTTCTTCAATTCACTGGACATGTTGCCAAATTTTCCAATAATTTTACCCCGCCCCCCCTCCCCTCCCTCTCCCGCAATAAGAGACTCGTATATTTTCTAGGTTTGTTGAGACCTAAATAAAATTTGGCTTCCCCCTCCATGTCAAATATCTTCCTAGAATTCTACGCTGCTGAAATTGTGTGGAGATGATATATCTTTTCTGCTTTTTTCCCCTTCCCCCATTCCCCCACTCCAGATTCTAAAAAAGGGGCTATGTTTCAAGCTGTTGAATTGCAATTGTTTTTTTAAGATGCAGGTTACTCCACTGATTATATGGATGTAAGGTCATCATCTACCTCGGGTCATTTAGAGCTGACAGAAAAAGCATATCTGAAACCAGAAGGTGATCAAACAAAGTTAGGAAGAGGTCTTCCATCTTCACTAAAGCCTACAGGTATGTGCACAGGGATCTCATTGAGATATGGGAAGCATACATTTTCCAAATATCTTCCTTGAATTTGTTGTTGTTTTGTTATGATAATGACATTTTTGACATGAATAGAAATGAAAATATTTGTCTTATATGAGAGAAAAATCAAACAAAGAGCCCCATGCCTCAAAAGTTATAAATTAAGTGTCTTGGAAGAATTTCTTTGTTTGGTTAATGTTTGTGCAGGAGTTTGTTATAAAAGTGACATTCCTAGCAATTAAAATATTTCTCTTGCATGACAAAAAAGGCAAAAAGAAGATCTCCTTGCCTCAAAAGAAGTGTCTTGGTCAGGAAAAGAAATATAAATCATAAGTACTTGACAGAGAGGAAGCATGAAAATTGATTTTGTAAACAGCCATATCTGATTAATATGGGAAAACATAAAGTTGAGTACAATTTTAATGGACATGTGGTGAGATGTCATCTGGACAGTTGGGTAGAAGATGATTGGTAGGAGGAATTGGTATGAGGGTGGGATGTCATGTGGGACAGGGTGGGATGTCATGTGGGACAGGGTGGGATGTCATGTGGGACAGGGTGGAATGTCATGTGGGACATGGTAGGATGTCATGTAAGACAGGGTGGTATGTCATGTGGGACAGGGTGGGGTGTCATTTGAGACAAGCTGGATGTCATGTAGGACAGAGTGGGGTGTCAGGTGGGATAGACTTGGATTGCATGTAGGACAGGGTTGAATTGTATGAGGACAGGGTGGGGTGGCATGTGGGACATTTTGCATTGGCATGTGTTTCATGGTGGAATGGTATGTGAGACATGTGGTGGGGTGTCATCTGGATTTCAGATGGCAGATCTGGATTTCAGAGGTTATTGCAAGTAGTTCATAGGGTGTGGGATGGCATGTAGGGCAAGAGGTTGTGATGGCATGTGGGACAGAAGGTGGAAGGTGCGTTATCAGTGTATATATTTGTATTGTTTGCGATGTCTAGTTTGTCATACATTAAACATTATTGTTTCCCATAATTTTGCTTTAATGTTGCTTAACACTTTTACTTTTTTGGAATGCATATGAAGCATTTCTCTCTTGCTATCCCCTTGCCATTGAAATTGATGGATGGAGATATAGCATATGTACTGACAGTATTAATAAGTAGACAATTGTACTGGACTCCAGTATAACATGTCCTCTCTTGTCATCTAAGTGCTCCTTGAACATTTGCCTCTGTCCTTTTTTGTATAGATTCCCATCTGTACTATTACGAAGACACTGGTGGCTCCAGCTCTGCCAATCATGGTTTGTCTGTATCAAAAGATCGACATGAATCAGGATATGAGCCTACTATACATTCTGGCGTGGAGTCAACAATTTATGAGGAAGCTGATTCAAAGTGGCAAGATGTTGGTCCTGTAAAAGTAACAGAGTTTGTTACTTTTGTGAAATCGGCAAAACATGTCATCTTGAAGAATCACTTCAAGGTACATTATCTTACATTGAATGCACTTTTGGTTCTTAAATTTTTGATGTTACTTTTATATAGTTTCAACTCCATTGCGTATTGTGACCTTCATTGCTGCCGTTTACACAGGTCTTATTATCAGCCAATTATAATTATTAATATTAATTGTTTTAATGAATAGCTACATTATTATTTCAATGTTACCTCTTTTTCTTTTTGCTTATTAAGACATTACCAACAGGAAAAACAGCAGAATGGACCACAGCTCAGAAGAAGGAAAACTTGGACAAAAATAATACAAGGAACATTTTACCATGTAAATATTCCAAGATTATGAATTACTTTTGAAGGGGTATCAACTGCAGAATCATCCAGTTTTTAGTTTATTGTGTAGAACATTTGTGAATTTATTAATCATAGTTTAAAAATGATAAATTTGATCATTTGCTTAGACCATGAAGTTACTGATAGTCATGTCAGTCAGTGAAATGTGGTAAAGTTTAACAAAGATCTGCAAGATTTGGTAAATACCTTAACAAAAACAACAAGTAATAATAATAAGTATCTATATAGCTGACTAACTACAGAGGGATCTCTCTGATGTCAATAGCAGCCAAAGTATATCATGAAATCTTACTGAACAGGATATGTGACCATATTGACCTCGCACTGAGGAATAATCAGAAGCCTCAGCTGCGCCAAACAAATCCACATCCACAGGAGGAAAATGGAGGGTTCCAAAGTAATTAGCTTCCTCTGCATGTCACATTTATACAATTTAAGAAAGCTTTTGTCTCCTGCTTTGTCCTGTTTGCTGTCTTTACTATGGAATTCCTACACCAGTTATTGATGCAATAAGCGTTATGCACAAAGACTCAAAAAGTGTTGTAATGGTTGACTACAGCAACTCCCAAACCTTCGATGTGACCACAGGTGTATTACAAGATGTTTTTGCACCATTTATCTTCGTATTCCTTATTGACCATCTATTGGGGAAGGCTACAATGGACTCAGAATAAGGGGTTATGACTCATCCAAGGGCTTCTAGGCTTTACTCGCAAAGCTATTAAATGACTTGAGCTTTGCTGATGACATTGCTCTATTAGATTCATCAAAGCCAAGAGCACAAGATCAGCTAAATATAATAGCAACAGCAGCCATAGGGATAGGCCTAATAAAGCATGCCCAAATAATAAATTATATCAACTTGGACTCTAGCCAGCCAGTTCAAATTTTCACTTTTTACAAAAGTTATACCTTACCTTCCATGCTATGAATATGCAATCTGGTCCATGACCTGATTCTAACACACTTCTAACCGTCCTTAAAAGCATAGCTACCAGCCCAGCCCTGACCTCCGTAATACCTCTAACATCCCTCACTTTTTTTTCAGCGCGTTGTTTTCACAACATTGCTGGAACTGCTCTAAAATTTTCTTTATAGCATTTTCACCTTTTTCTAACAATTTCCTTCCTTTGCAGCTCTTACCATGCAGGTTATTTTGCTGTTTGGCACTCTCGTCTACTCTTTTCAAGTTTCTGAAGTAAGGTTCCGGGAAATATTCGGTCTGATTCACATGAATTTTCCCATTAAACTTACACTTAGTTTAGAGTGTTTTTACTTCCATCCGTACAAGATGGATGGCTAGAACGAGAAAGTCCCACTGTCGCGGCGGAAATTATTTAGTCTCTAGAGCACCAGGTGTGCCTGTTTAGAGGACCCCATTTTCTTGGGTTGGAGTGTTTTTCACCCTATTTATTTTATTAAATCAAACGCCAAGAGGCGATTTATATAAATCATTATGGTCTCTCAGAGTTTTCTATTCCGACTCGACCCACGACTCGACGCTACTGAGCCTTGTGGGTCTGAGGCAGAAGTCTAATTTGTTAAGTTATACTGACATATCACCCCCCCCCCCCTCCCCCCGGGTGTCCACGACTCGACGCTACTGAGTCGGCTGCGGACGTAAGTTATTTCTGAGACCGTATTGATAAGCTAAGTGACGTCTTGAGACGCAGCTTAGAATAAACCACATATTACTAGCACCCACAACTTGACGATACTGACTCGGTGAGGTGCAGTGGTAGGTAATTCCTTTTGGCAGCCATGTGGACCACGGTTCCGCGTAGGGACTGGTAGGGTCACTAGAGGCGGCGTCATAAAGTGAGTAAAAAGTAATTTTACGGCTCACAGTAGAGCCTTGGGATTACTTCCACGGGTCCATACGGGTCCGCACGGGCTCCGGTGATCGGCACCGTGCGGGTCCTTATGGCTCCACGGGCCCTTACGGCTTAGTTTCACGTCTCCGT
This sequence comes from Chiridota heheva, assembly GCA_020152595.1. NCBI lineage: Eukaryota > Metazoa > Echinodermata > Holothuroidea > Apodida > Chiridotidae > Chiridota > Chiridota heheva. Next base: position 46,410 of record JAIGNY010000246.1, read on the forward strand.
ACGGGTCCGCGATACGGCCCTACAGGTCCATAGGACGGGTCTGGGATACGGCCCTATCGGCTCCGTATGGGTCCTTACGGCTCCAAGGCTTGGTTTCTCGGGTCCGTGATACTGCCCCACGGGTCCGTGATACGGCCTCAGGGGTCCATTGGACGTCTCTGTACGGGTAAGTGATACGGCCCTACGGGTCCGTTAAACGGCTCCGTGCGGGTTCGTACAGCTCCGTTTCCAAGCTTTACAGGTCCATACGGCTCCAGTGAACAGGTCCGTACGGCTCCATAGTTTTTGAACGGGATAACATACAATGTACGATAAACCCGAAAGTTGACCCACTAGCTACGAAGCTCGTTGGTCAGGTGGTAAGAAAACAATCTCCACAGGAGGTATAGCATCACGTGAGCTATTTTTTTCTTGTTACGTAGTTCCATGACCGTCCGAGCTACCCTGGATATACTTTTCGCGTTGAACGTGACGTTCCGCTAAACTATAAAGAGGTTGATACGGGTTAACGTACAACGTACGGTAAACTCTACCGTGTTCCTTACGGCTCCAGTGTATTCTTTAGCTATTCCAACAGGGATGCATACTGAGTACGGCGTTAGTCCTCCACATATAGCCACTTACTCTGTGGCTCCGTGGTGAATAGAAGTATACTGAGGTAACGACTCATATGACATATGTGGTACGTTAACGCTATCGTAGATCCAGGCGGTTCATTTTTGCTGATAGCTTTTACGTTAGGGACACATACCGAGTATGACAGTAGTTACCTTTGCGTAGCCACTAGTTTTGTTGCTCCGTGGTGAAAAGAGGCAAACTGGACGGACGGCTCGTAGAACATATTTAGCACGTTGACAAATTTTGTAGATCCATGCGGCTCTATATTACTTAACGAGGACACGTACTATGAACGGCGGTAGTCCCCCACGTAACCACTAGCTCCGTGGTGAATTGTTTTTAACGGAGTTAATGGCCCATATAGTATAGACAGGACGTTAACAATTCAGTGATTTCAACCCCAGTGATTGGGTTAACGGCTCGTACAGTTGACGTAGCACCTTAAACCCCCTTTCAAAAATTAATTCCACGTA
>JAIGNY010000246.1:52500-127500 GCA_020152595.1 Chiridota heheva
GGTCCAGCGGACGAAAGAGTCCCTCGCAGCTGCTGATCGGGACATACGGCGGGGCTTTAAGTACCAAGCCCTCGCCGTATGGGTGACCAAGGGGTTAGACTTGATTTTGCGCAGACATCTGCCCGCCGACGTCATCCCAACGGCCGCACCCTTGTTAACTGGACGCTCGGATTTGCTTGACGCGACAGTCGACCAACTCGCCCGAGTCTCTACAAAGGTGGTCATGGAGAGCCGCGCGAATTTTCTCCCCCTCCTTGAAATCTCTGAAGCCACTCAGACGGACCTTCGGCGGCTGCCAACGGAAGGCCCGAACCTCTTCGCAGGTCGCTTCCGAGATATCCTGTCGTGTCAAGCCGGCCGACAGGACGATCTTCGGAAGACTAAGAAGCTGTGAGCGAGTACGAAGCCTCTTTCTTCCCCTCACGCACATCGACGTCCCCCTGCCTTTGTACAGGGCTGGGATTCGTCTTCCCAGCGGCAGGATACTCTTTGCCGCAAGGCACCTACGAAGCTCTATACAGCTGCTTCCTCTCGCCATGGGTCCACTTCGTGGACCGGCAGATTGAACGTAGCAGAGAGCGGTCAACGCTCCTTCTCATTTGCACGTAGAGCGGGGACCTCTTCCTCACGAGGGCGAGGAACAGCAGCGGTTTTGACCCACCCCCGACGCCCCCACTGACGGGCGGTCAAGTCGGGGGCGTTTGGGGAAATTCTCAGATGCGTGGGAGAAAGTCACTACGGACAAGTGGGTGCTAAGAACCATTTGGCAGGGCTACCGTCTGGAGTTCACAACCTCCCGCCTCAAGGGGTGTCTTTCGCCCCATCCCCATGCCTCGTCTGGGCGACCACGCCGAGCTGTTCAAGACATAGATCGGAGAGTTGTTGGCAAAGAACGCCATCACCCCAGTCTTGATTCCACCAAATAATCTTGTAATGTCCATGTTTTTCCTGGCCCCCAAAAGGGGAACAAGTGGCGCTTAATCATTAATCTCGGACCACTCAACATTTTCATTCGTCCATTGAAATTCAAGATAGAGACTCTTCACTCCATCCTCCCTCAATTGACGAGGGGCCTGTGGGCCACCTCTGTCGACCTCGCAGACGCGTATTTACATATACCGATGCACGAGGAACACAGGCGTTTCCTGTCGTTCCAATTCGAGGGAGTTACGTACACGTTCAGAGCATTACCCTTCGGGCTATCGACTGCCCCCAGGATCTTCACCCGGAATACGAGGGTTCTAGCGGCTTTCCTACGAAAGCAAGGCATCAAAATCTGTATGTATCTAGACAACTGGCTTATCGTTGCAGTACACGCAGCCACCGTCGTAGAACACACAAACGTAGTCTTAAGAGTGGCTCAGGATTTAGGGTGGGTTATCAACCTCGCCAAGTCCAATCTAGTTCCTTTCCAGACTCCCATTTTGCTGGGAGCCCTGGATTTTACGCAAGGTTGTATACGACCGACAGAGGAACTGATCCTCGCCGTGAAGGCGGGAGCCGACGTCCTCCTCCCACACCTGGCGTCGCCGGTGAGAGCTTGGATGGTATTCTTAGGATACCTAGCCAGTCTAGTAGACGTAGTCCCGATGTGCAGATTTCACATGCGGGATCTACAATTTCATCTACTGGATCATTTCGTTCAATCCAGGAGGGAACTCAGTGTTCTCGTTCCCTGTACACAAGCAGTGGTCCCCCACATTTGGTGGTGGTGCGTCCACTTTTACCTGTGACAGGGAGCTGTTTTCCCACCCGCCAGACCTTCAGTGTCAGTGGTGACCGACGCGTCCTTGACGGGATGGAGAGCGCATTCAGCGTGGTCCCAAGTCGCAGGATTTTGGATGGATACTTGGTGCGGTCAGCACATCAATTTGTTGGAACTAGAGGCAGTGCGCCGGGCTCTTATTTACTTTCTACCACAGGTACGTAACAAGACTGTTCTCATTCGCACCGACAACACCACGGTAGTGGCGTATATCAACAGGCAGGGAAGCACGAGATCCAGGAGACTCTGGATTCTTGCCAAGTCCCTTTTGTCTTGGTGCATGACACACAATGTCAACCTTCAGGCGGTCTATTTGCCAGGCAAGGAGAATACGATCGCGGATCTGTTGTTCACCTCCAAGGAGCCCCACAGAATGAGCCCTCCTTCCGAAGGTGGCCGATGAGATCTGGTTGATCTTCGGTCTCCCGGACGTAGACCTGTTCGCGTCCGTGGACAACCACAAGCTACCAATCTTTTGCGCTCTAACCCCCGACCAGAGAGTCTGGAGAGTCGACTCGTTTACAATCAGGTGGACCCATTTTGTGGGATACGCCTTCCCACCGTTTGCACTGGCACCGAGAGTACTGGGCAAGGTGACATATGATCAGTGTCACATGCTTCTTTTGGTAGCTCCCAATTGGCCCGGCCAACTGTGTTCCCTCAGCTGCTCAATCTTATCACAGGCTTCCCGTACAAGCTTCCGGTCACGGACGACTAAGTCTTAATTCCGAGTTCCGGCAAACTGCACCACAATCCAAGAGCACTCCATTTGACTGTGTGCAGCCTCTATCCGCAAACCTGCCCTAGTGGCATCCCAAAGTCAAAAATACTTCACTTTTGGGATGTATTCTTCCAGACTAGGAATGTTCCGAGACTGGTGCCAGAATAGATCGGTTTCTCGGCAAACGGTGCCTCTTGGTCACGTAGCGGATTTCTTGTTGGGTCAGTTTAATCTGAATAAATCCATCAATACAGTCAAGGGGTTCAGGACAGCCATAGCAGCTATCCACCGTGGCTTTCCAGATGGTTCGACCGTCACCGACGCGCGGCCTCTAGAAAGATTACTTAAAGGAATGCCTTAACAAAGACCTTCAGTGCGGAACCTTGCTCCTCCTTGGGATATGCAAGTGGTTCTCAAGACACTGGCGCAGGCTCAGTTTGAGTCGCTGTCTGAATGTCCACTTAAAGAACTGACGATCAAAACGGTTTTAGAAGGCCATATTCGCTTCGAATCTTGGAGCGTTTGGCTCGTGCCCGACTCAGCTTTCTTGGCCAAGAATCAAACTTTAGAGTTTCTATCGGAAGCGATTTTCCTTCCGTTGCTCTCTACGTTTTCTGACACGTCAGAGGACAGGGTCTGGTGCCCCGTTCGATGTCTCAAACACTAAATTAAACGCACACAATCCTTACGGAACGACGTAAACGCCTTATTCGTGACCTTACAAAATTCGCAAAGCACCGTCTCGCGTGATACGATTTCGCGTTGGATTGTTCAGGCAATCACGTACAATAAATCCGCGTTGTTCAAGGAAAAATTGGTTAAGGCACATCAGGTGCGAGGCATAGCTACACCAATTGCGCTATTTGGTGGGGTTCCCTCAACGAGATTCTTTGTGTTGCGGTATGGAAAACACCAGCCACGTTCGTCTCTGCATATCTGAAGGGTATACCAGACTACCAAGGCGGAGTTGCAAGGGCCATTCTTTCGAGACGAGGGCCGTCTTTTTCTTGAAGTGAATATTATTCTTTTTCTTATTCACGTGCTCTCCTTCGGTTACGATTCTTCCGTTAATTTTCATAACATCTTAATCGTTTACTAATGTCGGCCACTGTTTTGGCACGTTCTATTCATTTCTTTTACTAACAATGTTTTTTTGCCGTTGTTCAGGCTCTTTTTACTTTTCGTTTGCTTTTTAATAACGAAGCTTTACCTTTGTTTTAACGTTAGTTAGTTCGTTGTTTTACTAACGAAATTTTGCTGAGCTTCGGCGCTTTCTTTTTCGTTCTTGTTTTGCTAACACGGTTCTGCCGCTGTTCTGGCAGTTTTTGTTTAGTTTAACTTTACGAACACTTTGTTCCCCTCATCTTGAACTAAACCCTCCCGGTCCTCTGGCGAACCTTGTAAGTTTTTGCCATGACGTATTGGGCGTTGTGTACAGTTGACTCTGTTTACTAATGGATTCTGTTTACATGCGTTTTCGGGTGACTAACCTATCTTCCGTCGACGTCTTGCCTAGCTTATTACAAAACAGGTTGTTTCTGTTTCTTTGTTAACTTGGAGTGGGGTACTATTTGATAGTAGTTCCTTTTCAGAGGTGTTTCGTCCTCACGGGGATACGGAATTTCGTCCTTTATGTGGGATAGAACTGTGAGTTTTAGGACCAGCCTTTAGAAAATTGGTCTTCGACCTGAACTCCCTTCCTTCCGTTCCTCGGTTACAATCTGATTGCATATTTATGGCATGGAAAGTAAGGTATAACGATCAACGTAGCGAGGATACCTTTCAAGTGGATCAGCTAATGCCCCCTCCTTTCTTACGTTGTTACTCTGACGCCAGGCATTAACAGAGTGGAGCGAGGTGACAAGTGCAATCACACCTGCCAAGCTGCTCCTCGATCACCGTGGCTTCACAGCTCCGCTTTTGTAAGAGTTTTACAGAGCTAACGGCCCATAGAGTATACGACGTACGTTAATCCTATGTTAGAATTAAGTTATCAGAGCTAAAGGCCTGAAAGATTCTTCCCGCTCAACAGCATTTCACCCTGTGCGTTTCGCGTGAGTTTGGCATTTCGCTCACTTCTGTTCCCTGATCCTCTCCACAACGGAGCAGGTCATAGAGTAGGGATCGAGAAAGAAGCAGAAATCACTAATGGAGAGGAGAGTTGCCGTCCTTCCCTTTTTTCTCACTTCCTTTCTTCCCACCTGAGCCCAGGCATGGACTTAGGAATAATAATGGTGGTAATCCACCGAAGGATGTTTCCTTCCTTCATGGACTCCTTTATATCCAGGCTTCCGTCTTGGATCACACAGGCCTTGGAAAAGAGGCTGCTGCCTCCCACGCACCACCAGCCAACTGCTACCGTTGCATACTTTCGACACTCCCAGACTTTGCGAGTCATGGGGAGGACGTCGTTGAAGTCTACCCTCGGGCTAAAGATGATATCACGGACGATCCTGGACTTTACACAAGGCCTTTTATGGCTGCCAGAGGAGGGAGTACTAGCCTTGAAGGCGTTAGCGCTCCCCTCCTCTCACAACAAACGTCTCTGGCGAGAGACTGTCTGAAGCTCGTAGTCTACTTCGCCAGTTTCGTGAACGTAGTTCCCATGTGCAAGTTTCATACGAGGAACCTACGCCCCTTTCTGCTAGACCTTCGGCAGTCCCTTCCAGGGCATTTTTACATTTTACCGCTAGTGCTGAGCAAAACAGTTCAGATGCTCCCTGTTTTGTGTGGTCCTCTCTCAGACTCGTTTCAGTCATGGGCTTTGGGATAGCCGTTGCACCCATCCATCGAGGTTTTCCAGTTGGGTCGACGATCACTGACTCGCGACCACTGGGAAGATGAGCAAACCTTCTTTAGCTTCTTGCGTCCCTGTGGGTCACGCAAGTTGCAAGTTGTCTTAGACATACGGGGGAAACTCCGCTCGAGCCACCCTCCACATGCCCACTTGGAGACTTAACCCTTAAGTTAAGAGTTTTCTGCTTTCTGCAGACTCTACTAAGCGCAGAAGTGCTTTTTGTGCACCTTACCCCCAAAGAAGGTCATTGTCATCTTTCGCATGGAGCCGGCACTCGTTCTGCTGCTTTCCGCGCCTTCAGACTTACAAGAGAACGGGGTAAGGTGCCCAGTTTGGCGTTTTTGGAGTTGCTTTAAAAGTGCGCAGCCGATGTTCGGTGTTACAATTACGTATTTCTTTTCGTTACGGAGATCTCATCGTACTGTGTCACGAGACACTTTCCCCGATGGATCGTCCTAAAGCAATCTCTTAAAGTGGTCGGCACTGTTCATGGACCAGCCAGGGTATGCACTCAGCTTCAAGGCATGGCCCCTTTCACGGGATAATTCGTGCAGCCGCAGTTATTCTCTTGTTTTTGCTTGACTTACTTTACGGAGTTCGTGTTACCCCGTTAACTTTTGCTCTTGCGAAGTTATGCGCTGACGAATTTTTTCCTCGGTTCGGGAATTCTTCAATTCGCTTTAGTTAACACACGTTTCGTTCCCAATCGTATTTTTACTAGCCGTTTCCGTCTCATCGACAAACTCAGTGAGTTTTGTTGCGTTATTCTAGACACTACTACGATGTTTATATCGTGTCCAAACGCTCTTTCGATTGGCATGTTTGCCGAGTTTCTAACTCAGGTTCATGCGACGTTTGCCCCAGTTACTGTTAACGGATAGTGACATCTTCGGTTTGCATGTAACTAGGAGTGGTTTACTATTTTATAGTAATTCCTATTCAGAGGTTCTTCGTCTTTAAAAGGATACGGATTCTAGTCCTTTAAGCATGGTAAAACTAGTGCGAGTATTAGGACCAGCCTTTCGAGAATTGTGCTTCGACCTGAACTCCCTTCCTTCCGTTTCTCGGTTGCAATCTGATTGCATATTCATAGCATGGAAGGTAAGGTATAACTTGAAGTAAATTTACCTCGCTTAGCGTAACGGGGATATTTGCGAGAGTTATACTTACCTTCCATGCGTCCCGGCCCGCCTCCCTTCTTATTCAGGCCTCGGTGGAGTATTAAGTGATGGATGTTAGAGGTATTACGGAGGTCAGAGCTGGGCTGGTAACTATGTTTTTAAGGTCAATTAGAAGTGCGTTAGAATCAGGGCATGGACCAGATTGCATATTTATAGCATGGAAGGTAAGTATAACTCTTATAAATATCTCCGTTACGCGTAGCGGGGTAAGTTTATGGTGAACCCCATCAATAAGGTCTCATATTTCAAGTACCTACCATCCTGGACAAAAGTCTTGGCACTTCTCCCCCTTCCATCCTGATTCAATATTGGTATGCGCTTTGCAAGAATAGTGTTCGTAATATATCCGCAATATTCAGTAGGATTATAAGGGAAAGAAGAAAAAGTGCCAAGTACTTTAGACCAGGATTGTAGAATCCATGACGACCTCAAGTACAAATGATCTAAAGAGAAAATGGACACTTGTATGGGCTTGTTTTGGAAGCTCGAAAAACTTTGGAAGAGTTCCACAATACTATTTCCCATTAAAGTAAGACTGCTTGAAGCATCATATGTCATAACCCTTCTATATGGCTGCCAATCTTGGGTATACACAAAGACATCAAGAACAAGAAAAATTCCTTTGCAACATCCTGTTATTGTATTATGCTCAACATAAAAAGAATAAACCATGTGCCCATCAATATCATATATGACATAACGGAGACTAGTCCACTAACTGAGAATTCACGCAGAATACATTTAAACTTCGTAGGTCACATTATTTGAATGACAGAGGATGAACTGGCTAAACTGTATGCATTCTACTACCCACCCCATGGCTGACATAGATCAGGACGTCAACGCACAACCTATCTGAGCTATATCTAACACTTACTGGTACAGTAGATAATAGTGGCCAGCTATCTCTAAACCAGATAGCCATGGCACCTTGGTAGTGATAGATGGACCTGGAGGAAGTTGACAGTCACCTGTGTTACAGCCGACCGATGATGATGATGATGATGATATAGTACCAATATCCACCTGGATAATATGCTCATGACGCTGGCCATAAAACAACCATAAATCAATCAATATGCATTATCTGTTTAATGCATTATCAATTTATGCATTATCTGAGTCTATGCTGGTCACAATTTGAGACTAAAAGCCAAAAATCAATATTGAACTTGCAACAGTTGATTAAACTTGGTCATCACTCATGCCGCAAATCCTTTTCTCTGGAAGTGCACTTATACTTTTGTTAGGGATTTTAACAATGCCTAATCTCAGATATTCAAAGGAGCAACTTTTGCAGCTTAAAAGTAATGCTACCCAGAGGATTGAGAGGGATGTGTATCACACAACCAAAAGCCTGGGAATTTGCACTGCAAAACCAACAAAGCGTGGAAAACGTGCTTTTACCAAGCAACAGTTTCCCATATCTTCTTTTGTCACTCAAAGAACAGAGGCTGTCACTTTAACCTGTGCATCTAGAGGACCCAAACTTTCTAATCTTAAGCTTATTCCAGAGTTTGTAAGTACTGATGGAGATCTTAAATTCTGCCTGTGGAATGGACAATCGATTAGGAACAAAGCAACATACATCTGTGATTGTATTATTGAGCATGACATTGATGCCATGATAATAACTGAGTCTTGGCTTCGCGATGATGATGGGGTTGTTATAGGCGAATGTACACCCCCTGGCTACTCATTTCTTAATATGCCACGATCAACTGGTCAGTCTGGAGGTGGATTAGCTGTGATCTCCAAGAATTCACTCAAATTATCCCTTAGAACTAAACAACTTTCAGTTTCATTTGAATCTGCTTGTATCACAAACAATACTAGGGACTTAAATCTTGTTGTAATTAACAGCCCACCCCCTCCCTGCCTAATGGCTTTAAAACAACTGGCTTTTTATCTGAACTGGATAGCTTTTTGGATGATGTAGCTATCTTGCCTGGTAAATTGCTGATAGTGGGTGATTTTAATTTCCACTGGGATAACCAAGCTATGTCGGATGTTAAACAATATGCTGAAAATATTTCATCTTCACATTTATACCAACATGTGACTTTATCAACTCATAAAAATGGTCATATTTTGGATCATGTTATAACCAATGAGGACAGTGATTTGATTAGCCATTGTGATGTTTTTGAGAATTTGATATCTGATCACCACATGGTTTGTTTCTCTCTGAAGACACCAAAAGCTCTTCCATGCAGGACTACATCTACAGTCAGAAATTATAAAGATATTGATAACGACTTGTTTTCACTTGCATTAGAGAGGAGTTTGAACCCAGTTCCAAAAACCAACTGCCTAAATGAACTTCTTCGTTGGCATAACACAATTGTTACTAAAGTTTTGGATGAATTTGCGCCCAAAGTGACTTCTTATTAGGAGGCGTATGCCTTGGTACAATAAAAGCATTCATTAAGTCCGCCAGGAGAAGCGACGGGCAGAACGTAAATGGAAGAAGACTCGCTCTGAACTTGATCGCCAAGCATTTGTCTGTGCTAATAAACTTCTGGTTTCCAAAATCATACATTCAAAGCAGTTACATTACGCTAGCAAACTTAACAATGCCGACAACAAAACTGTCTTTCAGATCGCGAGCTCCCTTTTAAACAACCAAATCAAATTCCTTCCCAATCACATCGAGCCTCATAAGTTAAGTGACTGCTTTGCTGATTTCTTTTCAGACAAGGTTGAAGATTGTTTGGAAATGAATAATTCCAACGTGACACTGGGTCCTCATGCACTTGATGATCCACCTTACGATTGTTCAATTTTTTCTGAATTTAACAAAATGACTCAAATGGACGTCCATAAACTTATTTCACTCATGTCAAATGCATCATGCTCACTTGACCCTCAACCAACTTGGTTATTGAAGAAACACATAGCTCATTATCTACTAACCTTAACCAATATTGTCAACGCTTCACTTGATACAGGAGTCTTTCCTGATGATGTACATTTTGCTGTCATCAAACCTTTGCTTAAAAAGCCAACTTTAGATAAGGAGGATCTAAAGAATTATCAGCCAGTTAGCAATTTGGCCTTTAATGCAAAGGTAATTGAAAAATGTGTGGCCACTCAATTCATCAACCACCTCAATGACAATAATCTGATGGATCCTCTACAATCAGCATACCGTGCTTCACATAGCACGGAGACAGCTCTCTTAAAAATTTAGAACGACATTTTACGAGAAGTGGATTCAAAAAGAGTTGTTTTAATGGTTATTTTGGACCTTACCTCTGCATTTGATACTGTAGACCATGCTACCCTACTTACTCGTCTTGAGAAACGCTTTAAAGTAACGGGAGTTGCACTTAGGTGGTTCTCGTCCTACCTTACAGGATGGAAGAGCTCTGTGAGTGTCTCTAATGAGTTATCAAAACCAAAAACACATAACTATGGACTCCATCAAGGTTTCATATTGAGACCCTTGCTGTTCCTGGTTTATACTGCACCACTTAGTGACATTGCAAAACAACATGGAGTGAGTTATCATATGTATGCTGACGATTCACAATTGTATGTCTCCTGCAACCCTCGCAACACCAGCGACGTGGAAAATGCTATGACAAAGTTATCCTCCTGTATTGCTGAAATGAGGATATGGATGAAAGTCAATTATTTGAAATTAAATGATACTAAAACTGAATTTTTCATAACTGGTTCACCTCATCTTCTTAGATTACTACCTGAGTTGGAGATTACTATTCGGTCAAGCAGTATCAAACCATCCAAATCAATCCGTAACCTTGGTGTCACTTTCAGTTCTTCGCTTTCCTTATCCAGTCATGTTGACGCTTTACGTCGGTCAATAATTTATCACATCATAAACCTCTGGCGTATTCGAAGATTTATCGACATAAATACATGTCACCACCTAGTTCGCGCTTTGATCACATCCAGGTTGGACTACTGCAACTCACTCTTTACTGTTATGTCTCGTAGAGACTTGACAAGATTGCAGCGTCTCCAGAATAGAGCAGCGCGTCTGATATTCGGTGTTGATAGACAAACTGATCCAGGTCCATTGATCAGCAAGCTACACTGGCTACCAATATCAAAACGGGTCACCTACAAAACACTACTCTTTATCTACAAAATCCTGAATGGTGAGGCGCCTTGGTATTTAAAGGATATGATCAAGATAAGGAAACCCACACGTGAACTCAGATCGAGTAATGACTCCACCCGACTTCACATACCCATATCCAATTCTGCCATAGGTGACAATTTTTTTGAAATACTTGCATCCAGATCCTGGAACCCTTTACCCACCCACATGAGAACTTCTCCATCCACCACAGTATTTAAAAAACTCTTAAAGACCCACTTATTTTGATATTTTTCATTTTGTTTTATTTTACTTGTAAGCGCCATGGTACTTTGGTGAATGGCGTATTTAGGTAACATTTATTACTATTATTATTATTATCAATAGAATGAAAGATAGAATGACATAAGAATCTGAAAAACCTTAAAATCAGAAAGTTTTAAAGTTCTAGTGCAGAATCGCACAGATTCTGGCATAGTTCATGTGGCAACATAACCCCTGGGTTCTTGTTTTGTAGTTAATACTCTATAATAATGATTGTTATTTTGAAACTTGTCTTTCCCCACAAGACCACAGTAATGTGTCATTGACCAATACTGCAGTTTCCACATAAGCAGTAAACAGTCAAGTTTTCATTTTCAATGTGTGACATTTTCTGCTTGCAGATGATCATTCAAGGGTCATTTTGAAGTACAAAGGTCAAGACCTGTATTACAATGCCTCCTACATCAAGGTGAGTAGATTAGTGTTATGTCAAAAGTTTCATATCAGTTAGCTAAAATCACAGGACAGCTATTTGATCTTTACTTGTTAATATATGCAGTTTTGTGATATATTAACAAGCAATTTGCCACAATTTATTAAGGGAAAATAGCAAGGATCTTCTACTGAGAACTAAAGAGTTCCATTTCTAGGAGATAAAGTGCAATTCTTGTACCTGTTGATAGACTTTTTAAAATGTGATGTATGCTTTCTGTTTTGCAATTTGTGTTGTGTTTGAATACGGAAACAAAGACGTAAATAGAGACGTATAGAATATTTAAAAATAATAGATGATTTCAAGTATAAGTATTACACATGATCATTTTTGTTTATTTAATATGTCAATACAACGTGTTATTACTGATACACATGGAGCTAGAGAGAAATTCTTCTTTATGTACGGTAGTCTATAACTTTGATAAAGAAAACTTGTTTTCTCTATGTAAAATGCATTATAACTTATAAATAATGAGAATAGAGAGGTAAGTCATATTATTTATAGTAAATTGCACAAATGTTTAACATCAATCGTTGTTACTTTGAAGGATTCGACCAACACTAAGGCATTTATTGCAGCTGAAAGTAAGGTTACTTTGTTCCAATTTTAATGCATAAATGAAGCAATAGCAGTAATAAACGAGGTGAAATGGGTTTTTCTGTGAATATTCAACTGTTTGTATATATACATGTTTGAAATGAACCTCTTTGGCAGCTCTACTTGCAAACATGTTAGGATAATGATACATGGAATTCTAAAAATGGTGTAAGGGACAAGCTTTTTATGCAAATTACATTTCTCAATTCTGTTTTCATTGGTTACTGCTTCAATTATTTAAAAAATTGCATTCTGATAATGTTTAGCAACGGGAAATCAGCTCTCATGACATTTGAATGTTTTTATATATGAGTACCGTTTGTACAATGGATTGATTGGGGCATTATACCGTGTCTTTGTTTCAGTGATATGTTGTAAAGACTGAAAGAAATACATAGAGGAGTTTGGGTTTCTGTCCAACTCCTTCATCATAAAAGATGCATTTAACAAACAACATTTATGATTTTTTGCTTTTTAGAATTTGTAAAAATTTGGTTTTTAATGCCTTTCTAATCTGGCATACAAATATACTTTATAAACACCAACAAAAGAATAAAATATCAATGAAGCAATAAGAAGTCAGGTGGTTATGCACAATAAAAAAAATGGGCCTTGTTGTGGGTTTATCTAATCTTTGAAGAAAATAAAATGCTTAAAGTTAGTCAGCTTATATACATGGTATTTTAAAGTGCACATGAAGTTAACCCTCAATTCACTGGTCTTTTGTTTATGTTCACAAACTATGTACTCCCATCTTCCTCTAATGTGATTGAAAAGTTATTCATGGGTTTAGAAGAAAAAGATTTATGTTTTTTTTTTAATATTCCTTTTTCATGTATGTTTAAAGGAAAACCAAAAAAAAAAACCCATTCAATTTGGCACTTACTATTAACTCTGTCAAGAAAGACTTTGCATTAAAATCATATTAGAATCTCATAGATCGGGCAATGTTAAAGAAATATTAGGAAGAATTGTATGTGATTTGATTTGTATCGCATGACGTTTGTATCTAATAAGTTTCATCTATTCTTCTGCTGTAATACTTTCATCATACTTAAAACATAAAACATGCTCATTCAGCTCACATCATGTATACTATCATTCTGCCTTTTCCGTGCCTTTATGTGCTATAAGCATCTTTTCTAAGGCAAAATGGAAGAAAGAATATCGTGGTGCTTTTACTTTTTTATCATCAGAATGCAAAAAATATCCAATATTGGCACTAATCGTGAGGTGGTAGATATTTTTTAGTCATTTCCTGTCAGATTGCTGAAAATCATTGAATGTTTTCATCATGTTACAGAAGATAGGTTACTTTGCAATTGTGAGATTAGCACTGTACAAGCTTATCAAACTGCAAAGATGGCCCCGGAACTGAAACCTTTCGTCCTATACTGACATCAGTACCGATGTGTCAGATTATATTAATTTTACCTGTGAATGAACTTCGAAAATCCCAGACTTGTATAGGGCATCCCAAATTAATTTTCAGGTACGGAATTATAGTAGACTGAAAACTAAATCGTTTCTGATCACTCATATTATGATTGATCACATATGTCTTTCCCACACCAGTGTACTTGAAGCTTAACTCCAGCCTTTCTATCCATGGGTGTTGGTGGAGGCGTTTTATAAACAAATTGCTGAAAATTGGCAGTATGGATTAGACCAAAACTGAACTGTCTTGAATTTACATTGGCCATATCTTGCCAATTTTGACTATATTAGGACAACAATTGACCAGAAGTTGGTCGTTTTGAATAAACATTTATCCAAAGAAATAATAACTATCGATGACTGTAACATTCATGTATTGGTGTTGCTTCTGCCCTGCTGCCTAAATTGTGCCCTTAAGATATTGTAAGACAAAATGTATATGTGAAGAAATTGTTTTGGTTATGTTGTATTTTACAATCACATTCCATAAATCTTACATATGTGGTAGTAAATATGTTAGTACATCTGAGCTTGAAGAGATATTGTTAATCAGATGGATATTTCAACAAAGAATATTAATACAGGGGTTTTGCGGTGGCATATTTTCATATCATTGAGCAGGGTCACATGACTGGCATTTAGTAGGAATATGTAGTCATTAACAAAAGACTTAAAAAGGAAATAAGATTGTATACAAGTTTCAAAAGGATGCTGATTAAGGGAAAGAGGCTCAATATAATATAAAATAATGTTTTCTTTATAAGCAATAATTGGCAGAACTTTTGTTGTTTCTTAAAATGTATTTTGCCGTAAGTCAGACGATTGTTTGGCTGTGTGGCTTCGATTGCATTTAGGAGCCCTGATCCAAAATTTATAGTGTATCCCACAGTTTCTCAGTGATTACATTATCTTTAGTATACAAAGAAACAACATTTCCCTAATTATACCATTATGAATATATTAAATGAAAACTTTACGTAAAAAAGAATAATATATGAGCCTACTTCTATCTTTAGTCCTGACTGGGCTGTAACTAAACATTTCACCAGTCAGTTGGATTAAGCTTGCAGCTGTTTATCACCTTCGTTATTTCTAACCAGGAAGAAAGAGTTCTCTTACCCCTCTTGCTCAAAGTTATGAATCATTGCACATGATGAAAATCTGTGCAATACATTTTCAGTCCAAAATCCTCAAAGCCTACAAGGTTGAACAAAAACATCACTTAAAATCACTCGTCAATAAACAAGCAAAACCTTCACTGTTAAATACCATCCTATTTGTAAATTATTACTTCAAGCCAGACACATTAATCAGAGGGGAATATTTTTTCCTTGTGTTGAGTGTGAAAGTCAGTGCAGCTGCAGTGAAATTTGTCTACTATCAATGTCAGATTATGATCATGGAAAGTTAGGTGAACTGTGTAAAAATCCATGGTGTAATTGCTAATTGTTTGTGATGGATTGTTGTTTCTCTTGTGAGCAATATATACTCCGACAGATTTTAGATTTTGTCGGGGCTTAAGACACAAAACGTAGTGCAAGGTTTTAACTTATTGCATTTGTTGCATTCCATCAACACCTTTCTGGCACAGTTGAGACTTGAAATGCAAAGGTGCCACCAAAGAGTTTGAATCCGATAGTTTTACTTCTCATTTATACCTGTAATTGTAACATTTGTTTAAAACTTAAGTTAACTCTGCTGCAAAAGTTGTGCCGTGTCACATTCTCAGGTAACTTTAGTCACGTTGGTTGTCGTTAATACTGTGAGGAATTTCTAACTTTATTGGATAGCACATGAAAGTTTCGTAACTTTTCCATTATACATTGTACTTTTCGTTACTTTGCTTCGTAACCTCTCCATTATACTATGTACTTTTCTTTACTTTCTTTCGTAACCTTTCCATTATACAATGTACTTTTCGTTACTTTCTTTCGTAACCTTTCCATTATACAATTTTCTTTTCGTTAATTTCCTTCGTAACATTTCCATTATGCAATGTACTTTTCGTTACTTTTTTCAAGCTTTCCATTATACGATGTAATCTACGTTACTTTCTTTCGTAACCTTTCCATTATATAATGTACATTTTGTTGCTTTTTTTCGTAACCTTTCCATTATACAATGTACTTTTCGTTACTTTCTTTTGTAACCATTCCATTATACAATGTACTTTTCGTTATTTTGTTTTGTAACCTTTCCATTATACAATGTACTTTTCATTACTTTCTTTCATAACCGTTCCATTATACAATGTACTTTTTGTTGTAATGCAGGTCCTAGAAGTGCTTCACTGAACAATTTCTGGAGGCTAATTTGGTGCAAGAAGATAAAAACTGTTGCTATGGTTACTGATCTCGTTGAGAATGGAAAGGAACTCTGTCTGACATACTGGCCACCTCATGCAAATTCATCTCTCTCATTTACAAACTTGTGTGTAACCCTGGTGGAGGAGATGACCTTCCCAGGTTTCACCCAAAGAATCTTTGAAGCAAAGCAGGTAAAAGAAAACTTCTTATTTGAAAATATAAGCACACTACAGCCTAGAATAGCCGTACCAATGTCAAGACTAGGGAAGATTATTTACCGCGATTAGCGAGCTTTAGCAGCCATTGTTCTCATGGCTTTTATGTGCAAAATCATTGAAAATTAAAATGTTATAAAATGTGCCAATTATTTTGTAATCTAAAAATACATAGGCATCATTCATGAGAAAATGAGTATGGTTTTCTGTAATACCTGATCAAGTTACAAAATGTATTTCAAGTCAATAACTTATATGTGATTTAAACAAGTTTGTGAACCACATATGATTGATACACTTTTATTTTTATACTTGTTTGAGAATTACCCTTTTGAAGAAAGAAAATTAGATATGTTCATATGTCTTCCATATGCAAGTGGTCTAAGAGCTATGAGTAGTTACAAGATTAGCTCAGAAAAATGATTTTATTTGAAAGAGGACTTTAGAAGAAACAAAATGGTGAAAAAACTACTTCAATATCTTATTCCGTTAATGAGTATTCAAGTTTAAAGCTCTGTCTTATCTGTGTAGAAATGACTAATGTCTAAGTGTATTGTGGATGGTTGGCACCCTCATACTCACAATTGTTAAAGTATTTGAAACAAATTTATTTACTTTTTTCACTATTTAAGTTATTGTTCCCTCTATATTTCTTCAGGTGGAAAATTATAATAACCCTTGGCCTACTAGATTATGTTTTACTACTTTTCTGACATGTCTAATGATTTTCAAGCCACAAAACTGCAGGACAAATTAATATAGAAAAACATAAAGACTGAAGAATCTGAGGATGTAACTTCACAACCTGTGGCGTAACCAGCATTAAAACAGTGAGGGGGTCCGGGAAGCTCGTAGGCCCCCTCTGAAGACGAAGTGTTCAAATTTAGCCCACTTTTGAGAGCATTTCTGTTTTTCAAAAGCAAAACAATATACAAAAAAACCAAAAGCACCCCAATTTTTGACAATTTCCTGGAAAAGGTGGAGTTCAGACCCCCCCCCCCCTTATTTCCCTGTGGCTACGCCACTGGTCACAACTAGTCTGATTCCAGTTGTTTCTACACAATTGATACCAAACTTTAAACTTTAAAATCTCCTTAACGAATAAGATGCATTCTTCAACATTTTGTTTCTTTTGAAGTCCTCTTTTATATAAAATGGACTTCCTTGACCACTGAACTAATCCTTTCATATATGATTGAGCATTTTTGAATTCAATAAAGTGAATTATAAGGTATTATCTTGTGAGCTGTGTCATATCTCTAACTCACTTGAGGGTGCAAAGAGAATAACCATCGATGTGCTCAAATATTTTGTAGCTTGATTTAAGCAACAAGCACACGAAAACTTCACATCTTTTAGACTGATTAAAATTGTTATCATTAACCACCGGTATAAAAAATAGTTTGATCTGGTTGCTTTGAATTTTCTCAATGATATACCACAAGTCAAAGTTGTATTACCTAATTCTGTTTAAATTCGACTGGCTCTTGTTTGCAAAGAATAGAGAATGTTTGTTACCAAACAAAGTGATAAATATTGCTTAAGAAATTTAGACAATTGAAAACCTTCTTCCAGTAGTAGTCTTGCTATAAAGCATCACTGTTTTTCATTTTCAAGGATAATGAAGTCAGGACCATCCATCAGTTCCATATTTCTAACTGGCCAAACACAGGGATACCTCACTTTTCACCCGTTCTGTCCCTGGTTGACAAAATGAAGATGAACCTACCAAACCCTGACCAATCAAATCCTTTACTGGTTCACTGCAGGTAAGAGACTGAGTTGTGCTAAAACTTAATTGATTACATTTCCTTGCATATTATTTTGTTTTGATGATATTGCTTAAATAATTCAGTTGCTGTACACTGTTTATCAAGATAAAGTTGTTCAGATATCTTGCTTAGATTCTAAACAAATACACTATCAATTCTCTAGCTGTAAAAGTTGCATTTGTGAGAAAGAGGAGAGATAATTTTATCTGAAAATATCCATTTGTAGCATCTAGTATACTAGCATTCTAGCATCATCATCACCTCACAGCCCCAAAATTGTATTCATTGTCAGTCATGAGAACATAAAACATATCCCATTCTGACCCTTCTATTTACAGCAATGGCATAGGCAGAACTGGTACATTCATTGCTTTGTACCATCTGCTTGATGTGATGAGGCAGAAGAAAACCATTGATGTGTTTGGATTTGTGGAAAGCATGAGGAAGGATCGAATTAACATGGTGGAAACTGAGGTAAATAACTTTTTTAACTAATGTGGAGACCATAGAAGTATAAACGGAGAATGCAAAAGTGGCTTAGCCTAATGTCAAATTACGGCAACTTTCACATTTTAAACAACCTCATAAAGCTACAAATAATTTCATCCACAGGGCAAAATGATGAATTTGCAAAGTCTTAAAAATTCAAATGCCTTGTGAAATCTAAAATCCGAATGTTTTATCAAGCAGAAGCTTCAATATAATTTTGACTAAGCATTGACTGTATAGTAAGAGTGACAGTTTGCATAATTGAAGTTTAATATGATGTGTATCAATTCAAATTTATCTTTTTTTGTTTCACTTTCCATTTGGATTTCCTTCTCTGTTTGAAAATCGAGATAAACATAACAATACTGTATCTTGTTTACTTTTCTGGAACAATGTTTGTTGTTCTTCCATTCAAACAGAGACAATACATATTCCTGCATGAGGCGTTGGCTTGTGGGAGAATGATTGCAAATACAACAATTCCTTATCACGCTCTCCAAGCTTACCAACAACCTCTCTCTCTTTCTGCTGGTACGGATAAGACCAACTTGGAAGGTGATGAGTTTACGGTAAGTGTGTGATCAGCCCTTGATTTTTGGGCTTCGATGTGTGATTCATCAATGAATTTGATTAATAATACAATACCTTTTGCTGAGGATTGAACAATTATAAATATGCTCTGTGGTTGAAATACACCTCATATTTTGGAGACAAATTATTTATTTATTTATTTCTTCCAAAGATACTTAATGGTTTTAGTGCTAAATTTCAACCAGACAGTTTCAAAGAAGCCAGGAAAGCTGCGAATATTCAGAAAAACAGACAAAAGAGATACCTTCCATGTAAGTTACCAACTTATGTTAAAGATAGATAAGATATAAATTATTTCTCTTTTATAAACATTCCTTGAATTACATTTGCAGTCGAATTTCAGGTTGCAAGATAATTCTCATCCTTTGCAATATGAAAATTTAAAACCAAGAAATGTAAAGGTCCTTGGCAATGATGCTTTAGATTATTTCAAATTTAATAAAAGACAATATAAGTGGGAAAACTATTCATATCAGACTAAATATGCTAAACTTCCATGCAAATATTTGACGCATGAAGAAGAAACACCTCTCAAATTTTGTCTTATAAATCCTTTTTGTGTGTTTGACTTAACCAAACCCAGAGAGCATCTTACTGGAGGAAAACTCTTTCGTTTTCAGGATGGAAAATATTAGAAAGAATATTTTCAGCTGGCCGTCTTTCAGCATTTTACAATTTTGCTCATAATTAGACCAAATTTGGCCAGCATTAAGTCTATGTCGTGGGCTAAAAATTGTTATTTTCATGTATTAAAACATTTTTAATGGCAAATGAAGTCTTTCCAAACACTATAAAAGACTTCTTTATTTCATATAAAGTCAATATAGAATATTTTATGATGTTATGGATTTGCAATAAATATTGCAACGACTGATGGAATTACAAATATCCTCCCCAATATTAATCAATAGTAGACGAGATTAGGATTTACCTGATACAAGTACAAATATAACACACACAATTCATTAAGAGTAGATTTACCCTGATACAAGTATGAATATAAAATGAAAGATTCTTTAAGAGTAGCTGATACAACCTGAATGAAGACAAGAGGAAATATAAGCCACAATATTCATCAAAGATAGATGATTTATCCTGATAGAAATACAAATATAAGCCACAATATTCATCAAAGGTAGATGAGTTATTCTGATGCAAATACAAATATAAGCCACTATATTCATTAAAGACAGATGATTTATTCTGATGCAAATACGAATATAAGCCACAATATTTATCAAAGATAGATGATTTATCCTGATGCAAATACAAATATAAGCCACAAAATTCATCAAAAGATAGATGATCTATTCTGATGCAAATATAAATATAAGCCACAATATTCATCAAAAGATAGATGATTTATCCTGATGGAAATACAAATATAAGCCACAATATTCATCAAAGGTAGATGAGTTATTCTGATGCAAATACAAATATAAGCCACTATATTCATTAAAAGACAGATGATTTATTCTGATGCAAATACGAATATAAGCCACAATATTCATCAAAGATAGATGATTTACCCTGATGGAAATACAAATATAAGCCACAATATTCATCAAAAGATAGATGATTTATCCTGATGCAAATACAAATATAAGCCACAATATTCATCAAAAGATAGATGATTTACCCTGATGCAAATACGAATATAAGCCACAATATTCATCAAAGATAGATGATTTATCCTGATGCAAATACAAATATAAGCCACAAAATTTATCAAAAGATAGATGATTTATCCTGATGCAAAGACAAATATAAGCCACAATATTCATCAAAAGATAGATGATTTACCCTGATGGAAATACAAATATATACAATATTTATCAAAAGATAGATGATTTATACTGATGCAAAAACAAATATAAGCCTCAATATTCATCAAAGATAGATGATTTACCCTAATGGAAATACAAATATGAGCCACAATATTCATCAAAAGATATATGATTTATCCTGATGGAAATACAAATATAAGCCACAATATTCATCAAAGATAGATAATTTATCCTTATGCAAATATAAATATAAGCCACAATATTGATCAAAAGATAGATTATTTATCCTGATGCAAATACAAATATAATCCACAATATTAATCAAAGATAGATGATTTACCCTGATGCAAATATAAATATAAGCCACAATATTGATCAAAAGATAGATAATTTATCCTTATGCAAATATAAATATAAGCCACAATATTGATCAAAGATAGATGATTTACCCTGATGGAAGTACAAAAATATAACACACAAAGAGTCGTCTAGATTTCATAATTTTGTTCTGAAATGCGCTAAAGAAATGTTGTTTTATTTGATATATCATGAATGTTGCATGACCTCACACAAAACCGGTTGTTGTGGTCAAGCTCTCTTGCAGGTAGAAGCTCAGTACTTAAGTGTAATCTAGGGTAGATGAATTTGAGTTAAATAAACCCAAGCTCAATACTCAAGTGTAATCTAGGCTAGATGAATTGCACTTAAATAAACCCAAGCTCAATACTCAAGTGTAATCTAGGCTAGATGAATTTCACCTAATTAAACCCAAGCTCAATACTCAAGTGTAATCTAGGGTAGATGAATTTCACTTAAATAAACCCAAGCTCAATACTCAAGTGTAATCTAGGCTAGATGAATTTCACTTAAATAAACCCAAGCTCAATACTCAAGTGTAATCTAGGGTAGATGAATTTCACTTAAATAAACCCAAGCTCAATACTCAAGTGTAATCTGGGCTAGATGAATTTCACTTAATTAAACCCAAGCTCAATACTCAAGTGTACGTTAGGGTACATGACTTTCACTTAAATAAGCCTGAACATGTTATAGTATAATTTTATGAATGAAGTTAAATACCGATTTACTGCATGAATGAAAATGATAATATATCCATGTCTTAATAAAGTTGTGGATTCACTTTTTTTCCATTCCAGTGGATGAGTTCAGACCGGTGCTTTCATCTGCATGTGGGTATGGAGGAAATGACTATATAAATGCAACCATTACCAGTGTAAGTTTCCAGAAATAGTTTTCATTGTTTTCTTTCTGTATACCTTGTTTGTTTTATGTGTTTATTGAAAGGGAATAATGCAGCTTCTGTTATCACAGAACAGACAATATAAGTTTTTACCGTATAGCAACAAATAGTACATATGGCAATAATGTATTGTACTCACTTTTGTGTGAGTGTGTGGGTGTGCGTTTGTATGTGTGGGTCGGTGGATGGATGGGTGGGTGGTGGGTGTGTGTGTGTGTTTGTGTGTGTGTGTGTGTGAGGGTGTGTGTGGGTGTGTGTGTGAGTGTACAAATATTGTGCCACGTTTCCTGAGAAAACCACACAAGCTATCAAGTTGAAACTTGGTGGGGTGGTGTGTGGTAATTCAAGAAGGTACCACTCAGTCACGTGTCAGGGATAAAACCCAGCGCAAATGGATTTTTACCTTGTCGGTTGATGAAGGATGATGTAATGTTGTGTTTCGCAAAGATGTTGCATGTCAAAGATTAGTTTTCAAAGGATATGCGTCAAAGACACTAAGGGTCATCAACTCTATGGATTGCCATCTTGTAGTCACTTTGTTGCATTTCAACTTTTCTGACAGGTGTCAATATGTTTTTAATGAATTACAGATGGTAGGGCCTCCGGGCCACCCCCAATTTAATTTTCAAAAGTGGTATAGTAAATTCATATGTATATCATAGGTATAAGCTAAAGTTTCATTAGATGTATACGCATAAACCATATGACGTGAAGGATATGGCTCGGCTCCTCCAAAAATCTAATGTCTCCTACCGTCCTGGATGGAGAGACTTGTTTCAGAGTGTCCTGTTTTTGATCATGCAATTTCTGAGAAAGCAGGATTGTAACAAGGGTAATCATTATTAAGAATCTTTATGAGGCAATCATTTACGTATTACGTTTTTAATATCAATGTTAACATTTTTCTTTTTAGTCTTTACAGAGCAAGGAAACTTTCATCATCACACAGCACCCTCTGGAGAGCACCGTAGAAGACTTTTGGCGTCTGATGTTTGAGTGGAAGTGTGTTGCGGTTGTCATGTTAAATGACATGGAGACACAAAGTAGTGTAGGTTGCCTAGATGACTGTGCTCACCTTTGTATTTTCTGGAGTAGCCTTTATTTGTTCATTCATCTATTTATCCCTCCTAAAATATAGTTGCCTCAAAAAAACCAATTGTTGGTGTAGCTAAGTCTCTATGTAGAACTCTCCCTTCGTTCCTTCATCTGTCTATGTAAGGTTTTGACATTCCTTATACTTGAAATTTATCAGGTACGCTCATTCCTTCAATTGTCTTTACTTCTGTCATATTCCATTATTCTGTAATTTCATATCTTATCCTACTGAAATGCACTCATCTTGCAATAAATATCAAAGAGATATTTAGGAGAGATACTTTTCTATTGATTTTAAAGGACATAATCTAAACAAGGAAATTGATATTATAAATCATTTTGAAAATATTGTTTTCATTTCTCATTAGTTATATTGAGGAATCAATCAAGTAATTGGGTATTTGTTTAACTCTTCTCTCACAATTGCCTGTAAAATTTGATAATCTAAACAAGGAAATTGATATTGAAGGCAAATTGAAAGTATTTTTCATTATGGATTAATTAATCAAGATGAATATCGAAAGTTCTTAGTTTTATTTAATTGGTAATCTAAATAACGATTACATCAAATCATAGTAAGGTATTTGCTAAAGCAATTCTGCTTGAAAATTTAACAGAAAATTTAACAGAAAATCTTTCACTTAGCATTTTTTCATGAAAATGCAGTATCTAAAAAGGAGATTGCAATATCCCATAGATTCATTGGCCAAAAGATTTGAATAAAAACAATTAATGATTGTTATTTTATTTCTTACTCCACTTGCATAACTTTCTGGGGAACATTTCGATCGGTTAAATTTTTAGCTCGACTATTCGAAGAATAGTAGAGCTATTCTACTACCCCTGGCGTCGGGGTCCGGTAAAGTTTTGGTTAAAGTTTTCATAACTTATGAATGGTGTAATTCATGTGACTTGGCATAGGGTTAGAGGACATGGGTACTGATCAAATGAGCAAGATTTGAGGGTTGTGTGTGCATACTAATTATCTTATTTGCATAGCAATGAAAATATTTGTCAGGTTAAAGCTTTGGTTAAAGTTGTTGGTTAAAGTTTTCATTACTTATGGATGGTGTACATTCGTGTGATTTGGCATAGGTAGAGAAAATGGGTACTGCTCAAATGAGCATGATTGGGGATTGTGTGCTCATACTAATTATCTTATTTGCATAACAATGAAAATATTTGTATCTATGATATCTCTTGAATTAAAGTGGATGTAGGGATTTTGTTTGCACAAATGATCATATATGTGAAGAGCATTGTCTACACGTAATGGTGAGGTGCAGTGTGTATATTAATTAGGTTATTTGCATAACAATAGACTTTTGCAATAAAATAGTTATCCTTAGATAATAACTTGTTACTTGTTACAGGGATAGAGGACATGGATACTGTTCAAATGAGAATGATTTGAGGTTGTGTGTGCATACTAATTAGCTTGTTTGCATAACAATGAAAATATTTGTATCTATAATATATCTTAAATTAAAGTGGGAGTGGGGATTTTGTTTTACACAAATGACAGTATATGTGAAGAACATTGTCTACACTCAATGGTGAGGTGTAGTGTGCATATTAAGTAAGTTATGTGCATAACATTAGACTTGTGTACAAAATATTTAACCTGAGATAATAACTTGCTATTTGGTTCAGTGGTAGAAGGCATTAGTACTGTTCAGTTGAGCATGATTGGGGGATTGTGTGTGCCTAATAATTAGCCTATTTGCATAGCAATGAAAATTTGTATATGTGGTATCTCTTGAATTAAAGTAGGTATGATGATTTTGCTTGAACAAATGATCATACAGTATATGTGAAAAGCATTGTTCACAATTAATGGAGAGGCATAGTGTGCATTTGCTGCAATATGTTTGACCTCAGATCAAAAATATATAGCTTATGACTTACTAACTCCACATTTCTAGTTTTGGTATAATATTGACATTCCTGACATGAATAGCAATTAAAATGTTTGTCTTGCCACGAATGAAGAAGCAAATAAAAGTTTCCTTGCTTCTAAAGAATGTTAAATTAGAGGTTTGAGAAATATAAACAATACGCATGTGGGTAGAAGATGACATGATGATAAAGTAGCTGAAAGAATTAGGATGAGGTCATGTGGGACAGGGTGAAATTGTATGTATGGTAGGATGCGGTGTGATGTAGGGCAGGGTGGGGTGGGATGTGAGGCAGGATGCGTTGACATGTTGGACAGGAGGGTGGGTTGGCATGTAGAACAGGGTGAGTCAACATGTGGAACAGGGTGGATTCGCATGTGGTGGGTGTCATCTGGATTTCAGTTGTGATGGCATGTGGGTCATGCAAATGGTGGAATGGCATACAGTATATATCTGGTTTTCAGGTGTGATTACATGGAGTATAGGCATGGGATGACATTTGGAACAGTTAGGAATGTGGGACAGTCTGGAATATACATTATTAGTTGTGAAGGGATTTGTATCGTTTTCAATGTCTAGTTTGTTATACGTTAAGCAATATCATTTCGTATAATTTTGCTTTAATGTTATTGTATATTTTTCATGTTGTTTGACTTTGCTTGACACACATATTTTCTTTAATTGGAAGCTGTATTACAATCCAAGATGTAGTTCTGGGAATGTGTATGGGTTTGGGGAGGATACGGGTTGGAAAGGCTTACCATTCATTCATTGACATTGGTAAGTTAGAGCCTCTCCTTTCTTTGTTGTTCAATTGATATAACTGAAAGAGGTGTTATAGTTATAAAGACTGCTAGGTTTTACATGTTTTCTGAGTTACTGCATGGGTGAGGTAAGCTTGAGCTTTTTTGTCTTAAAATATCTGGGAAAATTCAAAAATATTTTGAAGCTTGTCTTAAAATATCTGAGAAAATTCAAAGATATCTTGAAGCTTGTAGTAAAATGTTGTGAAATTTAACAGAGCAAATGAAAATGTAAGTGCATCTTTCAAAGCTCAAGTAATTTGAAATCATCTGCCCCTGCTACCCTATATACTTCCCTCAATAAGCACATTCTCTATACTAGCTTTGAGTCGAGCATAATGTCCTTCCAACAGTTCTAGTTTTAAATGTATTTTGTGAGCTCTTAAAAAAAAAATATTGATATGATTAAATGTTTTTGAGGAATTAAAGAATCTATGAGTGACTTTCTATTCTAAATTTTCCACCTTGTGCCCTGCTAAGTTTGACGTGATTGATTATAATCATGCCAATGACTCGCATATGTACCATTATTTTGTTATTTATTTGTTAGGCGTGCCCCCAATACTGGCCATTTCAGAACAAAACCTTCCCTGGTGGTCTTGCTGTAAGTTTGAAGTCTGTAATGCTTGAAGATGATTGGACGCAAAGAATCTTTGAAGT
The DNA here is from genome assembly GCA_020152595.1 of Chiridota heheva. Classification (NCBI taxonomy): domain Eukaryota; kingdom Metazoa; phylum Echinodermata; class Holothuroidea; order Apodida; family Chiridotidae; genus Chiridota; species Chiridota heheva. Next base: position 78,705 of record JAIGNY010000246.1, read on the forward strand.
GGTGAATACTAATGCTCATGTATGCCAAGAAACTACTGGGCACGATGTGCAAAGAAGACTGCATGAGGTAGCCATAATGTATAGGTGTTTCTTCAACTAATAGAAATATGTCCTGTGAGAATATATGTCTCGTAAGAACAAATCTTAAAGAAGTTGCTTAAATATTTGAAGAAAGGCTATATTTAAAATTGAATTTTTTCCATTGTTGCAATAAACTTCTAGCTAAATTTGTTGGTGGTTTTGTTATTGAAACAGTGCTGTGCAAGAAATGTCCTTTAGTCATTTGAGGATACGTGACCATAAGGGCAATGGGTCTGTGTGTTCTAAATTAAGCAGGTAGTTGGCAATACACATGCAGACTCTTGGGATGTCATGTGGTGGGATGCCATGCATCATTAATATAGGGTAGAAGTTGGCATTATTGGTAGATAAAGGAATTTTGATGAAAATGGGGTCTCGTAGGACAAGGAGGAATGGCATTTGGGATAGAAGTTTGGATGACATGTGGGGCAGAGGATGGAATGTGCAATATCATCAGCAGAGACATGTCTATGTCTAGCTTTTCATTTTTTAGAGGGGCTTAAGCCCCTATAAAAATATTCAGGGCCCCTGACACAGGTTAGGGGGCCAGGACAGAGGTGTAGGGAGTTGGGGGCATCACCTCTCCCCCAAATGGTTTCTTCTTCTCGGTTGCATGCTTGTTTCACAGTTGGGAGGATAAATTATTATTAACATAAAATTGGCAATATTTGCTTAAAATTTCTCGAAATTGACAGTAATTTCTCGAAACTGACAGTGATTTCCTGGAAATTGAAGAAAATTGAAGTATGAATCCCGGAAATTGAAGAAAAGTTCACGAAAATTAATGAAATTTCACGAAAATTGAAGGATATTTCCAGAAAATTGACAAAGATTTCCTGAAAATTTCATGGAAATAAAAGCAAATTTCCTGAAAATGGAGAAAATTCCTGAAATTTCAAGATTTCCTAAAAATTCAAGAGCAGTTCCTAATTAGCAGCAACATTTTATGGAAACTCAATTAACCAGTGCAATTTGCATAACCATTAAGAATCACGAGTTATTTCCCCTCCGTGCGATAACCCTTTCTACACCCCTTGCCAAGACAAGTGTTGGCAGTTGCCCATCGGACGAAATGGTAAAGACCTTTGTATTGCTTGGAAATAACTAGAGGTGGGAGGGGGGGCCTTTGCCCTGGTAGCCTATTTATTATGACTTACTTCTCTATCTGAAGACTTTTGGTTTTTATGTTGTAGATTCAGGTCCAAATTTGAAGATTTTTGATCCAAAATAAAAGATATTTGGTCCAAAATTGAAGATTTTTGATCCACAGTTGTAGATGTTTTGGTCAAAATGAAAGATATTTGGTCCAGCATTGAGGATATTTGGTCCAAAATTAACGATAATTTAGTGGATAGGATTGAAACATTGCCAACATCTGTTTTCTGTATGGCTCATTTGATATTTCAGTTAACTATATTCACGGCTTTGCCAAAATTTATGGGGGTGTACAACATTGTTTGGGGTTAAGCCCCCTTAGAAAAACCACTGATCATCAGTGAGGGAATTGTTTTCATTATTGATGTCCAGTTTGTTATACAGTAAGCAATCCTGTTTTGCATAATTTTGCTTTTAATATTGCATTACACTTACACATTTTTCATGTCGCTTGACACACATGACTTTTTTTAAATTGAAAGCTAGATTACAATTCAGACTGTACGCCAGGGAATGTGTGTGGAGGTTGGGATGTGTACAGGTTGTGGAAGGGTAAGGGCTGAATTATATAATGAAAACTAACAGACAAAATTTCGTCTACTCTCAAGAATGGCTAGAAGATAAATAGAGGGTGCTTTGTTAAGTAAATGACTAAAAACTAATTGCATCACGCCTCAATGATGCTTTTTAATCACTGGTCGAGGTAGTGACCTTGATCTTTTTTTTATAATGTATGGGACAACTTGAGGCTTGCAGTTCAACGTTGTGAAAATTTTAAACCAAGGAAAAGATAGGTGCATCTTTCAAAGCTCAGGTATTTTAAAATTATGAATGCTCTTACTAGCTCCATTACTGTATATACATCCCTCAATATGCCCATTCTCTTTGTGAACTTCCAATAGTCGAGCATGCTGTCCTTCAGAGAGTTAACAAATGTAATTTCATGTAAGTGACCAAATATGTCATTGCACTTCTTTGGGGGGAAGACTGTAATAAACCATCTGTACTATTACCATGCAAGAACGTAGTCGCTATCATCATCTGAAATTTACACATTTTCAAGTTCATTGGTTTGTTTATTTTTGAAGGACAACTCACATCGCCTGCATCACTTTCAACTTTTGGGGTGGCCAGCAAATCAGTCATGTCCAGACAAAATACAATCCATCAATTCTCTTGTTAAAACCATCATGAAATTGAAGAACGCAGAACCTGAGAGTGGACCTGTGTTGGTGCATTGCACGTGAGTAGTAGTGCGATGCTCGTTTAGGATACTTTGTAATTTTGTTGCAAGTTAACATCTAGTAGGTTAGTTCAATACCATATTTATAAGGTCACATAGGTTGCAAGCACTTACACTGGATGAGTCGTAAGTACAATTTCAAGACCAGCTACCGTAAGGGATTTCAAAGCTTTCTAACATACATGCATTATAAGGAGGTCAAGTGGTAAGTGCTTCATTCTTGCAGCAATAAGAAATATAAAAATGTTGTTGATAAAGTTTTTTGTGCAATTTTGTAGCTTCGATTAAAGCCAGCGATAGTAGTTGCAAAGACCTACATTAAGATTAAAGTTAAAACCATCCGAGCCATCAGGCTCGGATGAGAGAACTTGATTTTCTCTAGATGGGACGCCAGTTCATTGCATGTTATATCCCCAGCAAATCGGTACTCATTTTACAGCCGAGTAAAGTGGAGCAAGTAAAGTGTCTTGCTCAAGGACACAAAGCAGCGCTCGTGGCGTGAATCGAACCTGGTACCTTCGAATAAGCGCAAGACTCTTTAACCACTGAGCCACTGCACTCCTCTAAAGACCTACATATTCACCCATAATTACTGCACTTATCAGTATTCATCAACCTGCAAATGGTTTTCTTAACCATGCACAGTGGCCCCTTGATTCTTTTGCCGGGCATGGATGGTCATGTTAGTCTGATGTAAAGTTGTAACATATTGTTTAATTTTCAACTTTAAAGTAGATTTAAAGGTAATATTTTGGAGTGCACTTTCAATTTATATTTTCTTGCATACCCAGCCATGTTGGCATCCCTGGCAATAACAGGGTTGATGCATCCGCTAAGCTTGCTCTCAACCTCCCCCTACCCCTTTTCCCAAAACCCTTTCTGACATCACACCGCTTATCGCTTCCCTTGTTCGTGACCGCTGGAAAACCTCATGGAACTCCCAAATTGATAACAAACTCCACGTCATTCAGCCCACTATTCCGATCAAACCCACCATCAACAACCTCTCTCGTATCGACAACGTTCATATTACCCATCTTAAAATAGGTCACACCCACCTCACTCACTCCCACCTCCTTATTGGCTCCCCAACCCCTCTGCAACAATTGCCATTGCACCCTCACAGTCCATCACGTTCTCCTTGCTTGCCCCCTGTACAACCTTCCCGGAGCTTCCCTCGCTCCCAACAACTCAATAGCTGCGTTCTTCCAGAAAAAAACCTTCGAATAAATTGATCTCCATCCTTCATAATGCTTCCCTCTACAACCATATTTAGTTTTCCTCTTCCACCCCCTCTCTCTACTTTTTTCTTCACCCATGCACCTCCTCTCGCGATTCCAGCTTTTTGACTTTTTGTTCCTGTATTTCTCTCATTCTCCCCCTGTTTCCCTTCCTTCCTACCTCTAGAATGATCTGACCACTCAGGCACAATTTGACCCTCGTTGTCGTGGTGCCGTTAAGCCCTCATCAAACAAACAAACAAACATACAGTGCAGCCCATTGAAAGTAATTTCCCTGTCCACTAATTATACTTTTATGTGTACATAAAACAAACAGCAACAAAATTATTTAGAGTGTTAGGTACATGAGCACTTGGGAAAAGTATGTTTGTGTTAAGTTTATGCTATAACCTTTTTTAAATTATTTTTTTCAAAAGAAATGTCATTTAATTGTGTGTTTTTTTAAACAGAAATGGTGCTGGCAGATCTGGTGTGTTCTGTACTCTGTGGTGTGAGAATGAACGGTCTCTCATGTCATCAGATGGAACAGTGAATGTGTTTGCTTCACTTCTACATTTGAGAACCATGCAGCCACATCTTATTGACACACAAGTAAGTGCAATCTTTTACATCGTCCAATACATAACCGTTTTTTAAAACTTTCATGAAACTTGCAGAGAGGGTTGTGTTTGTGAATCCAATCTGTCAACGTAAATCTGTGTAATATTTTTAATACCGAAGGCTTTTACTGGGACAGAGGTGGAAAGCGGACTTTATTTAATTATATCTTTATTTTCAGGGATGCAATATAAGATTAGTTATATGCATTAGTTTTGATGCTTTGGCATTACTCAGTTATACTTTATGATGCCAGTGGAATAAGAAATGGCGTGCATTATGCAACAAATTATTCAATTGATGCAGATGAATGAGTAATAGGCCAACACAAATCCTTCTAAAAAGGGCATACTGCAGTGTTTGAAAATGTAGCAAAACCAAATGCAATTTTTCTTAACTTGGGGTTAATCAAAAATAATCATTGAAAGCTTTGTTTTTGTTGAGATATGTTTGCAGGTGATACTGATCTTATTCCAAAGAAGTAGCCATGACTTGTCCTTCTCCTTAGAAAATTGTTCCATCAAATTATAGCCACAAACTTAATGTAGCAAATAATGAGATCACTTATCCTAATTAAAATAACTGCTCAAACACAAAATAAGGACTTCGTCCATTGCTAATTTGATACTCAACACCAACTTCCATAACAACCCAGGATCAAATGGAGAATTATTACAATGGAGCTGTTGATAAGGTAAATTTGATCTTAATTGCTTGTGGTTTTCAGAATAAAGAGTAAAAGTCTTACCCGACCTGCCTATGTATCAGGTCGGGTGTGACTGTTTGAAACTCTAAGGAGCATAACATAACAATTAATGATTTATTTTGTTTAAATTTGAAAATAAGTCTATCCAAATGAGAACTTGATGTAACAATTTTCTTCCTCGTGTTTTTCTTTCCAGGAATTGTACGAATTGTGTTACACTGCTCTTCAAGGTAATATCCAGAGCTCAAAACCTTATGTGAATATTTGAAGTAGGGTAGTCGTGCATGAGCTCTATAGTGTTTGGGGAAGCATTTTGCACATCCCTTATGCATCAGTTGCACATTTTTGTTTATATACACATTATAGAAAGATATTAATGTATTAAAATGTTGAAGAAAGTAGCATATTATAGTGTTTTCTCTGTTAAAAATAGTTGAATATGCATATGATTCGGGTAGAAGAAAGTTTAGACAATAGAACAATTTTAATCTAAAAATGTTGTCATACATCATAAAACTTGTATTAAATGTGTGGTTTTCTTAATGCAAAATCTTAGAAACCAATTAAGAGGGGAAATATTTATCTCATCAGTTTTGCATATGTGTTTATCATTGTTATGCCGCTACTCCAGTACTTTGGATCATGTGATGTAATCAGATACAATGGGGGACTTTATACTAAAAGTGGTAGCCCACCAACCGAAAAACATACCCGCAGTAAGACATATTTTTTTGGCAACTGCAATATGAAATTATACAATTTTGATACCCGCAGTATAAAAGAAGAAGTAAATTTTAATTCGTTCAGTATGAGTATTCAACGAAAATATTGTACACATGGACCAGCAAATACAAAAATCATAAATGTCTCAGTTACACCTCAATAAACCAGCACGGTGCAAACATGTGTACGCACTGATGCAGCCCCACTCCACGGTGTCTGCACATGCCAACATGGTGCAAACACGTGTACGCACTGATGCAGCCCCACTCCACGGTGTCTGCACGTGCCAATACAGTACAAACATGTGTACGCACTGATGCAGCCCCACTCTACAGTGTCTGCACATGCCAACACGTTGCAAACATGTCTACGCACTGATGCAGCCCTGCGCCACGGTGTATGCACATGCCAATACGGTGCAAACATGTGTACACACTGATGCAACTCCACTCCACGGTATCTGCACATGCCAACACGGTGCAAACATGTGTACACACTTGATGCAGCCCCACTCCACGTTGTCTGCACTTGCCAACACGGTGCAAACATGTCTACGCACTGATGCAGCCCCACTCCACAGTGTCTGCACATCAAGTGACAGGAACACAACCTTCACATCTGCACATCCTCTTCGTGTATGTGCAGATCAATATCTTGTAAAGTATGCTTTATTGGTGTTTGGGTCTTATTCAGTGGCTGCACCAGGACTTTGGTCATGCGGGTGAGGGAAAGAGAGGGGAAAATGTGTCTCATGGGGACAAAAACCTATAAATTGGACAAAGTATGTCACTTTACAAAAATGTACGTGGTAGGCGATCTGACCCATAATGCCGCCACTGGTCTTATTCTTATTTTAAATTTCAAATTCTTGTATGATTGTCTATTAGATATGAAAAAGGTTGTATTTAACAAATAAATATTTAGCACTTATTTATTACTCAGAGTATAAATATATACTTATTCAAAATATTTAAAAATGTTGAAATGCAGTTGCAATTGAAGCTTTCAAACAGAAGTGAAGGTTTGTATAGATAGTTATCAAACCGTTTGTATTCCACAGTGGCATGACAGGAGCTTAGTTGTGATTGAGTGCAGAATACAAATGTGACTTTATTTTCATTTTTTTAAGTATGAACATTTTGGATGACATGGTCAAAAGGACACACTGTTGTGTTGCCTCTTATTACTGTTAAAGAAATTGACAAAAGTTTCAAAAACTTATATTTATTCATTTTTTATAAGTTTAAATCGGAAAAGTTTGTTGATTTGGTTTAGGTAAAGGACTTCCCTATTGGTAAAGAAATTGAATATTTCATTAACTTTCATTTACTCGTTTGTTACTCAGTATAAATAACAATTGGTAAAATTTGTTGATTTGTCAAGTTAAAGGAAAATGCAATCATATCTCACTGTTTAGGTCTGAAGAGGGGTATATTATAGACATTTTTCTGGTTTGAGCTTAGGCATTTGAAGGCTTTAAGCAACTACTTACACCTTAAAGAATTACATGAACACTATCTGCTGAAAAATGATGGTAAACTTCTGGGGTTTCTAAACATTCTTAAGCATATTTCTTGCACGTGATACTTCCATTATTCTTTCATATGAACTTTCAAATCAACTGTATTTTTGATAAATGTTTAATAGCATGATTGCCCAGCATAAATGTGTTTAGCAAATCAAAAACAGAATTCATTTTTTGTGTGCAATTTCTATGAATTTATAGGAAGACTAGCTACTTACTTTTCAATAGAGTTCTCCTTTGAATCAACTAATTACATAGAAGTGATAAATTAGTTTGTTTCAAGCCAAATAGTTCTCAATAGATTGAAACAAAAGACTTTTGCTTAACTATCAACACATATAAATGTGAAGAATTCACAAGATTATAGCATACGGATTATTGTGTTGCAGAGGATAACAATCCCTGGCATGGATAGGCTGATGTGAGAGCAGCTCAGATTTCGTATACAGAGAACCTATAGTCTCAAGCATGGTGAACATCATAAGTTATCTCTGCTTTATGGTGCCTTCATTTGCATAGAATGTATACAGTTCAGATTGTTGTTACCATTTTATGATATATGAGTGCATTATGTACCAGTTTGACAAGTTTTTATAAACATTTCCTACATGTGATTGTTATAAGATGTTAATCTGTAGCAATAAAATGTTGTATTTTAAAATCTCTCATTATTTCTTTCCATCCAATTCAAAATTTGAAACAATGAAAAGTGCAAAAAAAATATCAAAGGTTTTCATTCCTAATTGTGTACTTTTTGATGAAATTAAAGAAGAGAATAAGCTGTAAGTTAAAGAAAAGATAATTATGTTTGCACTTTAGCATATACAGGTAGCGTCTGTTGTGAAAGAAACCTCAAAAACTTAGCAGAAAATTGTTTAAGATTGTGTCAAATGAAAAGGGACAAAGCCCTGCATTTCTCAAAATTTTGAGAGCAGAAAATTGCTCGTGTCAAGGCATTTAGTCTCTTTTAGCTAACAGTTCCCATTGTAATTGAAATTATGGTTGATATAAGTCCCCATGCACAACAGAACAAAAATTAGTCAGAACTTATGTGCCTCACGCCCCCTTCCCATCCCCTTCTTCCAGAAATTCCTGGATCTACTCTTGCAAGAGGCGAAGTCCTCATAAGTCCTGCGTTTCTCATGAGTTTTGACCACAGAAAAAAGGTAGCCTAATTATAGGAAAAGAAATAGGCGTAGGAAATAGGCGTAGGTGAGGAATTCTGCCCCTGGAAGAATTTTGCTTTCCCGTTACATACAATTGTAAAAAAGAAGTACAATTTTGGTCAAATGTATTGCAAATTTTAGTAAACATATTGAAAATTTCCCGAAAATAAAAGCAATTCCCCAAAAATTGAGGGAAATGTCCCAAAAATTGAATAGAATTTCCCGAAAATGAAGAAAAATTGAAGAAAATGTCCCAAAAATTGAATAAACTTTCCCAAAAATGAAAAAAAAATTCCCGAAAATAAAAAGAAATATGCTCCAAAAATCGAAGAAAATTGCCGGAAAAATTTCCCAAAAATGAATTAAATTTAAGAAAAATTTCGGAAAAGCAAACAAAATTGTGTAAAACATTTTCCGAAAATTAAAACTTCACTCTGGGCAAATTCATTACCAAATTATGGGCGATACAGTGTTCGTACATCCTTGATTTAATTCATTATTACAGATTATTTCCCGAATATGTATACTGGTTTATTTCGCTTATAATATTTTTTCCGCGGGGAGAGGGAAAGTTTCCCCCTGATCCCTACTTACGACGCCACTGTGGGAAAAATATATCCCTTCTACTTGTCCCCCCTCCACCCCACTCCAGATCTCTCTCTAAAAAAAAAGGGGGGCTATGATATTCGCCCACCCAGGGGACGAAGCCCCTAGAAGTTTATTTTGGTATAAAAAAATTGCTTCAAATCGTGTCAATTCCACTGACTAACTGACTTAAGTTAGTAAAAAGCCTATAGGAATATATATTTTAGAACAAATGATGAAATGTAGCCTCCTTTTTGACTACATTATGTGTTTTAATTTGTAGACCGGGGATGATTTTCATGCTTTTAATGTAAGAACAAGAATGTACGAACACAGCTTCGAGAAAAAAGGAAAACAAACATTTAGGCCTACAAACTTTGTTTTGTAAATGATACAAATAGCATAAGTAGAGGATCAAAAGTATTTTCATGACAATTTTTGTGCCCCTGCGCGATTTGACTCGGCGCCCTCTCAAAAAGCTTAAACAGAGGGAAGTTTTCTCACTGCCACCACACCACTGCACTGCCATAAATTTCTTATGGGGCCTGACCTGGTATAAGCACATGTCGAATTCTCTTGAATTTTCTTCATTTTTAATAGCTATTAACATGTTTTAAAATGAAGGGACTTTAAAAAAGAGTGTGCGTGCACCAAAGATTTGTATTATATACCACTTACCATCACTGTTTTTAAATCTCCAAGGGAAAATATAAATGTGTTTCTGGTGCCTTACTGTGCTTTGATGCAACTGAATCATAACATTTATCCTGTATACCATAGACGGAGCCTATCCACTTCAAGCTTACTCCTGTACTTGTGCATGTTTGTGGGGTCATCGTTCTTGCCTAGAAAGTGTATCCAGTCAATAACGTCTACAAGAGAGAAGCTGAACAAGACAATGGCTGAAGTTGCATCTATGGTTACCTCTAAACATTTGCCCAGTTATTAATTCAAAGCTTTAATTGAACAATGTGTCTAGACAAGACTTTAATTCAGATGATTTGATTAGAACATGATCTTCATAGAAAAACAAAGAAAAAATGGAACTAAAACAAAAGATCAGCAAAATGAACGAAACACAACAAAAAATCCAGAACTCGATGAATGACATGGAGCAGTATTCCAGAAGAAATAATATTCGTATCTTTAGGCGCTAAAGAAAGTCATGGAGAAAACAAAACAACAGAAATCCTCTAGAAATTGGCAAATGAACAATTGTCAATCAACTTGGAAGACCGTCACCGAGTCGGTAGGACTCGCCCTGATTCTAGTCCTCGTCGCATTATGAAGTTTACGTCTTACCAACACAAGCAGAAAATCATCGAATGCAGACGCAAATTGAAATCTACCGGCATTATTATCAAGGAAGACCTAACACCGACAACAACACTTTTACACCAAACTTAGAAGCATGAAAAGGTCACAAATTATTAGACAGTAGACGGGCGCATAACTGGTGTGGCAAAATGAGCTATTCAGCAAGAAGCTAAAGTCAAAATAAGCTGTTTATCCGATCTCTTGAAGCTTTAAACATAATGGTATTTCTTCAAAATGTTTATATGTTTGATCTTAATGCCACTTGTATTTCTGTTAAATGATTATGGGCCTGGCATGTCCATCTTATATGAAAGAGGAAACAAAATGGTGAAGAAAGCATCTAAATTTTTTCGACAGTGTGATATGACCAAATATTTTAGTTTAAAGTTTGGTGTCATTTGTGTAGAAACGACTGAAATCAGAATAGGTGTGACATCAAAGCCTTAGATTCCTCAAACTTTTTGATGTATTCTATAATATTTTGTTCTGCGATTTTGTGGCTTAAAAATCATTGAATATGTCAGAAAAGTAGTAAAACAGAATCTAGTACGGTTTATTATAATATACCATCTGAAGAAAATTCGAATAAAAATAATTGATACAAATATGAATAAAGTTTCTTTAAAATACCTTAACAATTATTAAAGAATGTGAGGATCAGGGTGCCAACCTTGCATTGTCGACTGGCTACATCACTCTATACAGAAAAAAACAGCTTTACTTGAATATTCCCTCAATGCAATGCAATTTTTGAATGCTTTCTTCACCATTTTGTTCTTTAAGTCTTCTTTCATGTAAGATAAAGTTGCTTGACCTCTGAACTAATCCATTAGTTATGATTAATGTTATTTTAGTTATGATTAACGTTATGCTCTTTAATCAGTCAAGAAAATCTCCAAAAAGTTGGAGATAAAATATCTCCAAGATATTGGAGATAGAAAAGGTATGGAGGCCACCATTACGCAGTATTACCCACAATGCCCTTGTCCCATTGACTTAGTTTATGGGTCAAACTTAAAACGGTTGGGAAATTTGTTAGAGACTTTGGTACTACGTAGTATATAATTATTCAGTTACTTTAAGGCTAAACAAAGTAAGGCTAAATAAAAAATGTGTTGCTTGAAGAAATTTCATCATTTAGATTTCGAGAAACTTGGCGCGGAAAATCCTGACCTTGACCTGAAATCATCACTTACTTGCGGTTAAGTGGCTAAAATGAAGGAGACCACTCACTAGGCCTCTGGCTATACTTACATGAAGATTAAAGGGAAATTGCGTTGACTATAAGTTGAAGTAATTGGAACACAAAACAGTCATCTCCAACTTTTTTGAGATCTCCCCAACTGTTGATTGATAATATTTTCACAAATGTCATGAATATTGAATTGAAAAATCGATTATTTATAAACGATCTAAGTGACCATCTTCTAGTTTCATATGTCAGGAAAAAAAGATGATGCATCTTTACATTATTAAAAAAAATTTAAACAAAATAAGATGGCATCTGGTTTACTAAACTGTACAATGAATGTTGTCCTGTTAGGAAGATAGCCACAACAAATAGGAAAAGAGATCTGCCATGGATGACAAAAGGGTTGGAAAATGCTTGTAATAATATGCTTATTGTGAATTTTGTTAAAAACAGAACATTGGAATGTAAACAAGGGTATTAAAAACATTAAAACCAAATTAGCTTCTCCTTTAAGTTTCTGCAAAAAGGATTATTACACAAAACTTCTGGAAAGCCATACAAAATGATATTAAAGAAACACGAAAGGTGTTAAATGTTATTATGAATTAAAAGTACAAGACCAATAGTGTTTATAGGAAGGTGAATGGTAAAGACAGACAATTTTAATCAGCTTTTTATTAATGTTAGACCTGATTTAGCTGCAACTATACCTGAACAAATCAGTTCAATATACAAAAATCTGGATGAGATGAATACACATTCCATGTTTTTAGCAGATACTATTGAAATTTAAATATTGTTAGAAATTTAAGTAATAAAATCTTCTGTTGATTGTAATGATATAAACATGCGAAAAATGTTATCTTATGATACAACTTTTCACTTTTATTACTAATACATTTAAGTCTGATAACAAAATGAATGTGTTCAATAATTAGAGGCCAGTGTCATTGTTGTCGCATTCCTCAAAAATACTCGAAAAGTTGTTTGAAAAAAGACTAGATAGTTTTATTTGCAAATTTAATCTCCTTATCGAGAGTCAATATGTTTTAGATCTAGTCGTTCTACTTTTATAACGTCATTAGAATTAATTGAAGAAATCACGACGTCATTCATTTCATTGGACAAAAATTAACCATTGAGTCTTTACTGATTTAAAAGAAGTATTTAACATTATAGACAATTAATTATTAATCAAGAAACTAGAACAGTATGGTTTCTGGGGTATAGTTCATGATTGGCTGACTAGTTATTTGACCAATAGAATGCAATATATCTAAATTAACAATTTAAATTTAGATTTTTGTATTGTATTTTGCAAAGTACCACAAGGGTCTATCCTTGGGTAAAAGTTATTTATCCTATATATTAATGATATTTGTGATGTCTTCAAATTGTTCAAATTTGTACTATTTGCAGATAATACAAGCATTTTTTGCTTTCACAAGGATGCATTATACACTATGTAGTTTTTTAGCTTTATATATAAACTGAATACATGGTTTGCAGTTAATAAATTATCTCTTAAATGTTATTAAAACTAATTATGTGTTATTTACCAACCACCGTATTCTGATTTGATATTATAAATGAAGCTAATATTAAAAGAGTATATGATGTGACAAAGTTTCTTGTTGTATATATTGAACATCGTCTAAACTGGAAAGAGCACATTGTTAATTTATCAAGTAAACTCTCTAAAAGTATTGCAATTATTTGAAAAGCCAGCCAAGTTTTAAATAGCGATGCACTCTATGCTTTATATTGTGCAATTTTCCTTCCTTATCTAAATCATTGTGCTGAAGTATGGCAGTATGGGGAAATACTTATAAATCTAATATCACTCCATTATTCCCAAAACAAGAGAAGGTTATTCGAATTGTATGCAATGCAATATTTGTGGACCATACTACCAAAACTTTTTTTACATATCGTAAACATTAAGATTATTACAAATTATACATTTCAGTACAGGAGTATTCATGTTTAAGGCTTATCAGATGTCATTACCGGACAACGTACACAAATTTTTCTCATTGGCATCCAATGATAGATATAATTGTATAACACGAGAATAAAAATAATAATTTCCAAGCAACAATAGTATGTAAGAACAAGGGGAAAAAAAACACAATTGTGCATCTCCACCTCCGGAGTCAAACTCTGGACTCACTTGATGATAGCAAGGAGGTACCACTTTAAAAAGCTGTACCTCCTTGATGATATTATGAAAATGTGAAAGCCTAACTCTATTTAATAATAAGTACAAACAAAAAGTATTGGCATCTCAGGTGTATCAAGATTAACTTTTGTGCAAGTGTGTAATAGCTTAATCTTCAATAGCATTTCTTCTTTCTTTTCTTTTTAATTATCTTTTTTCTTGTTCTCAAAGGTTTTCTTATGGTATCTATATGTTTTTAGATCTATATGTATATATCTACACATTTATCACAATTTTTTCGATTCATGTTAAAAATAATGTTTCGAAAAACATTTCATAAGTATAACACTTCAGTTGTCTCCATTTCTATGCAATGATTTACAGATTAGACATGATATAGATTTAAGAATGTATTTTGTTACTTTGAAAATGAATTTATCTGTTACACACGTATTATTATTTGCTAGAAATAGATTGTGTCATTGTCATATTCTCCACGCGCCCCCAGAACTATATAGTTGCGCCACTGTCACTAATTAAATTCGTGATTGTAATTTACACTAGACGGTTCGAAAGACATGAGGTAAAAGGCCCTATTTGAAAGAGTTTTTGCAAATTATGATTATTCAGCTATATCTGTATATCAGGAACTTTCCGCTATTTAGACACGCATGTATAGTTGGAGCATGGTTTGATGCCCAGTGTAGAAACCCTATGTTCCTAATGAAGGTGAATATCTTTCATTTGAAGAAAACGCCACTTAAAACACGGACGGGATGAAACTGCCAGTGTCATTTTTATCCCGTTCGAAGGACACTCTCCCTAATTAACATACCCTTGGTATTACCATGCAGGAATCTGTTATTTTGCCGATGGTATTACGCATTCATTCGGCCACATAGGTAGTTGAGAGAACACGACAAAAAAAGCTGTAAAGTTGATAAAAAAACTTAGTATTCGAACATCGTAGACTTCTTACTTGGATCATTTCTACCCTGAAAACTGGTTTAATTATTTCATTTGGTGCAAAAACCGTAAAAATAGCACAATTTTCAGCAGCGTAATTCTGAACGACTTTCTGAGGATTTTTTGAGTGTAGGTGTGTAGAGGTCAGGAGTTATGCACCATCAAGCATACTTAATAGGTAAAGTAAACACGTGCGGTGCTGCAGTGCGAAAAGGATTTTCCAAAGATAATGGTAGGCAATAGCAATTACGAGATATTCATACAAATGAACTCATGCTTCTTTGAATATGACAAAATGAAATTATACATTGATTACTTATGAATATACAAGAAATAAATTTTACAAGTTTCTTTATGCCCAAAACTCCAAAGACATAACACATATTGATGTTATTCAAGTGAAATTTCCCTAGTGTTGTCGTTATATGGGGATGAAATTTTATTGTTGGTATGCTGCTCTTGATTTCTTAACTTCAAAATGAATTTACGTGACAATACGAAATATAGCATCAATTTCGATGTACAAAGGTTGAAACTTCCAACAATTTGTTCATATAATTTTTATTAACGTATTTCACACCTTATGAGGGCAAATTTGGTTAAAACACAGAGTGAAATAATTTGGAAATCAAGTGGAAATTGCAAACCGCCACATGCGATTACTGAAATGCCACAGGCTCAGAAAATCAGGATAAGTTATGTTCAAGGAGCGAGTTCTGTAATGTTGAGTGATCAAAGAGATGATCGAGCGAGAGAAAGGGCTGCTCCCTCCCGTTACTAGAAATGTTAAGGCTAAGGGAGAAGTCGGAAGTTTTGAGGCCTGCTTAGGAAATTTTAAGGGCAATGTCGGAAATTTAAAAAAACGTTAAAACTTTAAATTAAATAAACTGACAAATTTGGTTTTGGGGAAAATTTATGAGAATTTTTATCAAGGTGGCGGGTATATAACTGAACTTTATATGAAAGATCGATCGCTTTCATCCTGCTTTCCAAAGCAATTCAACATAATGAAGTTCTGTGCACATTATCCGACTTTTTGGAAATATCCGGCGAAGGAGAGCATCTAGGTTGTTCAAAATGTTTTTTTGCCGACTTATTCATGCGCATATGGAATAAAAATAGATGTGAGGAGAATTCGCCCGACCTTCATTATTCCTTAGTATTCAAACGACTTTTTTTGCATTAGCAAGTGCCGTCTACCTTCATAAGCTTCACTCTACGAAGTTTGCGAATTTTAGTACTGTTGTAGTGTACCTGGGCGTAACCCGTAATACTGCTATAAAACCGATCAGGAAGCAGGAAGTCAAAAAACAATTTTTGACTATCTGACTGTGATGTGATATGACCAGTTAAAGTATGTAACTTGTAAGTCAACTTTTCAAGTTCAATGATAATTGTTATGAAGATACTGTATCATGATCTGTGGAGAGATATTAAACTAGAATTTAAAGACATTTTTCCGAAAAAAAATAATGCGTCAATAAACGTGGATAAAGTAATCTCATGATAAGTGCACACAAAACTTCCGCGATATTCAACCGACACTGCAGAAGGAAAAAGACACTTGGAACTGGAATGTGGAAGTGCAGGCTTCAACTTGTGACGGTTCACGAAACACACCGACACAGCAGACTGATAGTGGTAGTACTATTAGAGATTATACACAGTACCACTACCAGCTGACCAGTATACCCCTATTTGAAAACTGAAATTTGTGAACACATATTTTATTTATATTAATCTTTGAAAAATTGTGGGTACAATTGGTTAGGCAAACAGGCCGTCGTTTATACTCATAACATTGTTATTGCATGTAGCTTTTAAATTGGAGGTCTAACGGAATTATGTCAAAGTTATGTTGCCTAACAGATAGGCCTAACTTAACTCGGTACTGTGTGTTCAATGAAATTTCCTTTAAATTGGATTGCAGGGAAAATGTATTTAGGGCCATGGTTTTGTTTAACTGCTGGTGGAACAAAGTCTTCCAAAAGATAATTGTACAGTGGGGTCGGTGACATCTCACTCTTAAAATCCTATACACAGACCCCTAGCTTGATTAAAAAAGGGACAGGGTGCTAGACATAACATAACATAACAAAGCATAACATAACATGATGACGGGTTGAGAAGGGTGAAGCACCCCATAAACAGCCCAAATTAACACCACCACCACCACACACACACACAGAAAAATCAAAGACGCCCAGAGTTAGTAAAGAACTTATCAATATTGACTTTGAATTGTGAACAGAATTGGAGCTAATTACCCACTCAGGCAAACCATTCCACTCATTAACAACTATTTGCGAAAAGCTAAAGCGCTGAATATCTATCCGTGAGGACTCTTTGGTCATCTTCAAATTGTTACCACGTGTCACATGAGACTTGTTGAAGCGCACATTATTGCGCGCGCGAAGCGCTGCGCATTTTTAGCGTGGAGTTCACCTTAGGGCTTAATACTTTGGTGAAGAAACTCTGGGATTTTAGCTATAGTCATTCAATGAAACTATTCGATTGATAAGAACCAGTCATTAGCCAAACAGGACATTTGATTGCTATGTTCTGTATCCATTTAGGAAATTTATTAAGACTATTAAGCTAAAAAAAAAAATCTTTACAACAAAATTTAAATAAAAAAACAAAAACAAATCTTATGAGGAGCAGTCCAGACCCACAGGGGGCGGGCGGACCGCCCCCGTGAAACAGCAAAACTAGAGGTCTGTATCCATATCCCAGTAATACCACCACCCCCTGAATCCCAATCCCATTTGTTGCTGACCCCCCTGTGCACACATTTTCTGTAACTGCCCAAAATTATTTAGGACAGCGTTCGGCAAACTTTTACTAGGCCAGGGACCCATGGAAAATTTCAGACACACGACCGCGATACACCCGGCGATTGCTGGCCGATTGAACACTCTGGTGCAAAGGAGATGCAATTAAAACACGCTAATCTTAACATGAGTACATTTATTTATTTAAGCCATTTTTTTAAATTATATATATTATTGAGAAATTACATTAAACTGATAATAAGAGTAAAGGAAATACCATGTTTTTGATGATATTTTGTGTCAATCGATCACACTTAGTGTCGTCCATGTTGAAAGTAAATATTATCACTGATGATGTATTAAACAAGCGGTGACTTTAGGTCGTAACTCGGCCCATGCCCCTCTCACTTTAAATTCTATCAACGAAATCAGCATGATGTACTGAACAACAAGATTCAATGTTGTTTCAAAATGAAATCACTTTAATTTCGAATCCACGCCTAATTCTAATTATACTCTGAACGGAATTAAGATTGTGATCTACCCATATTTTTGAATTTTTGACTTTAATGGAAAGGGCTTTACACCCTCTGATGACCAAACACCAAACGGGGCCAAAAAAAAAAAAATTGAAGGAAAACCAAAAAATGACAATAATTTTTCTCAGTTCTTTCAAAATCATGAAATGCTCTGAAAGATAGCATGTAAAGCCAGCGCATGTACTGTACATGTGCGTGCACAAATAAGATGTATTACGCCTCCGTAATTAGCGTGCGCAATATTTGGAATATCTTAGTCTTCGGAGGGGACGCTAAGACAGTCACACCTACCTGGTTCTCTGAACACTTCTCGAAAACAATGTTCATCCACTTCCTTCCCGGTTGCACGAGACAGGTATCTGCTATGCAGGCTATAGCTTGGCGCCTATGCTCCGCATAGGAGTCTTGCCGAGTTCCCGTAAGGGTGAATCATTTATTGCAATGGTTAAATGGCGCTTGCCGTCTTTCGGAGGGGACGTTAAGCCGTCGGTCCCGTAAGGGAGGATCATGTACAAAACAAAACAAAAAACTTGGTAGCTTCTATCAAGTAAAATTTTGTTGTTTCGGTGATGTTGCATACTATTGTATAGAATTGTATTGAACTGATGACTCACTAATTTTAAATATGCTTGAGCGAAATTACCTGCTCTGAGCATTCTTACCTTTTTGAGTCACAAACAAATGCTTAAAGAAGAACGCAGGCCATCACATTGTACGCTTGCGTTTTGATGCGTTATTGGGTTTAAATCTATTTGAATGGCGCGCATCGTTTATGGCTCATTTTCTGTTTTTTAGAGGCAAAATTTCATGTTTTGCTATAGAATCATAAGTTGTATTATACATCTTAGACAATGAAATACTCAGTCAGTTCCCAGCCTCGCGTTAATGAGGTGGTTTGACGTCATCCTTTTCGCACAGGACTCCGCCCACTTTCAGAATTTTGCAGTTTTCTCGCAACCGATCACTGGAATATACAATTTTCTATCACGTGGGGTGTCACCTGACAATATTATAGCGGTATACTTAAACTAGGTGGGAGTTTGCTGATTTTCCTTTCCATTGATACCAAAGTTTCCATATTTTCTGACTTTCAATTTTGTGTAATTGTCGCTTGAATTTGTGTTCTAAATATTGGCTAATTTTTGTGCCAAGTTCATGCCGAGCTTCTGACCGGCTTCTTTCAAATTAAAGTAAAATTGATCGATAATTCATTAGACAACACAATAAACTTTCTGTCAGTTTTAATTTTGTATGGGCCCGGTGGCGATTAGTGACAGTGTTTTGTAGTTGAAAATGGCCACCATTACAGAGATTAGCAAAAGATTTTACGTGCATTTTTGTCGCGATCAAGATTTGTATCGCAATCAAGAGTAAGTTAGTGTGGTAGCTAAAATAACATTTATTTAACACCCATCTCATTTACTCTGAACTAGCCCACGGTGTAGCTGTCAACAGGTCAATGTGCCATTTGATTTATTTTAATCTGTGCAGTGTTGAATTCATATGATAGTTAGTCATAAGCATATTTGAAATGTTGTGTTGTATAATAAAAGACCAGTGATTTATTTTTATTTTTTATCATTGGTAAGGTTGAAGTGTGAGCAAGGTCTGTGTAAAATTGAGAATAGTGTGGCCATAGTTACAAATCAACCATGGATCTAGGTTCTATATTTACAGGATAAAATAAATAATCAGGTTATTTTCAATGTCATCTTAGTGTGTTGCCGTGTTGGTATGCTGTTTTTTTTTTTTAAATGTCTTGAAATACCGCATTAGACAATGAGGAAATACTTCAAGACCAAGATATCTAGACTGCAGATTATCTACTAGTTTAGGCATTAGCTTGAGGATTTGAATAAGCAATCTGAGTGGTTGTGAAAACTTTTCCTTTTTATGTGTATGTGTTTTCATTTTTCAAATTGCGTGTTTCATTGATCTCTAATTTCTGTTGAAAAAATTATAGTGGCACTATTTATATACATTGTTTTTAATAAAAAGTGCATCTGTGTATTCTGTTTATATTTCAAGAGTATATTTATTGTCAGTATCAGAAGTAAATAAAATGTTGAAGAAAAAGTGTCTTTCTCCTCGGAATAGCATTGCCAATTTGTATTATTGCAAGTTAATGCAAAACTACTGTATCGATCTAGATTTGATAAGAATTTGACATGCTGTATGACAGGTTCAATAGATGATCATCAATAAAGGAACATTCAATTGAAGTAAAACCTTAAGATTGACCAAGTTTTGAACTATTTATGAAATGTTAATGATAAAAGTATAGAAAGGAAAACATGAATGATTCCAGGATGTAACCAACTAGATCTAATAGCAGACGAAAAGCTTATGAAATGTTTTTTTTTTTGTATGAAAATGAATTTATTGTATACTGAAGTGACCAGCTTTTCAAAAAAATGTGTGAGTAACAAAAAACAGCCAAAAATTTGTGAAAAGTGTAATGGATTGATCAAATACAATTGATGTTCAGTATTACTTAAATCATCCATTTGTTTATATGGTGCACTGGCCATCAGCCCTTGTCACATTACCAAAATCATTTAGGCAAAATTATGAAATAATTTTCAAAATAAATAAGTCTTGCTTTAATTGAAAATATTATAAAGACAACATACAAAGTACAGTATGTGTACAGTACATCCCAAATATAATTTTACCTAGATACATGGGCATACTGTAACTATCCATTGTGTAGGTAAAAACATGATAGACCAACAAGTGTGCCTTGATACTTGCTTGAAGAATTCAAGTGTAATCAATATACTGTAAGTTAAAACAAAATATTTGAAATGCATGTACTGTACTGTGTAATATAAGAGAAAAACATATAGAGGGGGAGGGGATCAGAGCGGTTGCAGGACTCAATGTATGCACTATACACATTTTTGAAGAGACAGACATGTGGGGAATTATCTAGGTGAGAGCCCAGTTCATATAGTGTGTCATGATGAGCTGAATTACTAGAAAGAATGCCATTTGAGAATGAACTGGGCAAACCAGTATAAAATGTAATTCGTCATCAGTATCACCACTAGTGCAAACTGAACAGAATGTAGTCAATATTTTTCATGTGATTGATGTTTACATTGTTATGAATATAATTGCAGGATAAACTAGCCTCAAATTGTCTTTGTTTGTAATTATAAAGATACAAGGTTTGGCAATTTTATTTATATTAAACTTATATGTGTGCTAATAATCAATTTCACTAACAAAACTAATCCAATCCTGCTAATCAGCAGTGTCTTAAATCACCAGCTCCTTGGTTAAAAAATATGTGCTGCAAAGAATATGACAGCAATGTAATTGCTTGTTACAGCTGTCACAATTAGAAAAAAATCAGCAATCATATCAGTTTATTATGAGTGCTTTGCAAGTGAGGCAATGAATGTTACTTTTGACTCCATTTGAACAGTTATGTGCAATAGGCAATGAATGTTTCTTTTGACTTTGAACGTTATGTGCATACACGTAACGCAGAACAGGACAGTGATTATGATCCTGTTGGACAAGAACATAGCAGTATAAACAACGCCAGAAAAGTACTGATTATGTTAACATATCTGACAGGTCCAAGAGCTTACGGTATATTCACATGCAAAGGAGTATTATCTGGACGACCTGATACAGTTGTAACCACAATTATTTTGCGTGGTAATGGTAAGTATGAATGTTGTTCAATAGTTTAATGACTGATTCAGTCACAATAGACACCAAATGAGCAACCTGTCCCAGGTTTTTAACTTCCAAATTTATATTAGTGCTCTCTCTGTCTTCATGTATACTTGTTGTGGTATTATTTAAAAGATCACATATATATATATATATATATATATATATATATATATATATATATATATATATATATATATATATATATATATATATATATATATATATATATATATATATATATATATATATATATATATATATATATATATATATATATATCATTGATATTGTTCTTTAATATTTTGACAGTTTTTGCTGCAGTTCGAAGTTCTACTGTAGAAGGGAAATTCCGTAATAAGTATGGTCAAAAACCACATTTTTCAAAATCTGGCCGAAAATGGCAAAATCATTTTTTTCTTTAAAAAAGTTTAAGGTATAGAAAGAATACAAACATTCTTGTCAAAGTTATTGACAGTTATTCAAATTTTTCAGATTTTACTAATACTACTGTATATACCTGTAAATCATTTGGCCATTTTGTGGAATTGTTTTCATTTCAGGTCAATTTTGAACAAATCTTTCCAAATTTTTTAAGTCAGTGACTGACTGTGATTCAAACCATATTTGTTTTTCCTATCGAAAATAGGGTAGCTAATGCTAATCTCAATGGGCTATCACGTACAGTATTTAGTTTTGCCGTGCACCTTAAGCTACAGTTTAAGATAAATTGCATTATGATTAGTATGCAATGATAAACAATTTTTATAATTAATATACAATTGGTTATTCATCATTAATGACCTAATACCAAAAACAAGTCATCTTTTTAGAGGATATATCTATGTATAAGTCCTGTAAAATTGAATATTATAGATCTTGATAAATGACAAAATGTAGTTCTGATTTGCATATTTCTTTTCCTACATCAACAAACCAAACCTTCAAAAAAATCAAAGAGTAGTATCACTGAAAAGGATATACTGTATTTTCAGCATTTAATACCTTACAGTACATTATATCAAGAATGTCACAACACTTTACCACTTGTAAATGAGTAGGTACCTGTACATACAGTATCCTCCCTCTTTCCGCATAGTGACGAATACATAAAAACATAGTTTTGAGAAAATCGATTCCAATTTACTTTTCATAGCAATTCTGAAGGGTATAACAGTACGTTTATGCCTTATTGAAGAGGGCAAAAGATACAAGGTGTGAAAATTATTTCAAAAATGTATATATCAGTTCTCTTTTACTTTTTTTAGTCCTATTCATCAGTATGCGGAATTGACTTACAAAGGTAATACAAAATGGCATTCATCACAATGTAAAAGAAGGATGATATTAAGCACAAAAATGAGCACTATTGTACACTGGTCTTGCATATTCATTGCACAAATCTGCATTTTCTTGTGAAAATTATGCTCATTAGTGGAAAGTTAAAAAAAGTCTTAGGTTTCCAAAATGGTAATGATATAATTTTAGCACAAATATTAAAACAAAATTGACCATATTTTAGATTACCCAACAAAAGTTACCTAAATAAAAACATACAATGGGAAACTTTAAGATTAATGGAACCCATTGCATGACATATTTTGGGCTGACTATAAATTGTAGGATACAATCAGTTTTACTTCCCACACACTTTTACTATATGCCTTGTCTTGTTTATTGACCAGCCAAGGCTATGATCCTAAATCACTTTGTCTACATATTGTTGTAATTATGGTTGCATTTAGTTCCTAAAAAAATATTTTTTGGTATGCAATAATTAGGGTTGAATCAAGTCCCATGGATGATATTGAAGTAGTCACTATTTTGTATATATTTATTTCAAAGATGCTTTTTTGTTGAAAATCTAACAATTAACTTGATCAATTTTAAATATATTGATGATGATTTAGGTTCTTGACAAAATCCTCAATTACAAAATTCTCAATTACTTATCCATGCAATGTAGCAATGATGCTTCAAGTAATGTATTCCTGAGGATTTCTGAATTAGAAATATACAGTATCTTTTGATAGTGAACTGGAATCAATTTCAGAAACCACATTTTCATATACAATCTTCACTTGTCCAATATTTGTACCATAGAAATGCAGCTTAAAGCTCATTGTTACATGTACTGCAATTGTGTAAACTTGTTTTTGCTGTGCCACTGTAAAAGTAGTATCTTGAATTTTTAGCTACAATAGTCATTCTGTTAAAGGCTTAACCCTGAATCTCCATGGTCAGCACTCCTCCACATTTTTCTTTGACACTCTCTTACATTACCACCAAAATATTTAATGTGTGAAAGAATTCAATTCAGTTCTGGTTTAACAGTGGTGGTAATGTTTTATGAAATATGCTAATCACGAAGTTTGTATCCATGTGAGTGTTTTAAATTATACTTTTGGCAGCTTATCTTCATCCAGGTGGTTTCTTTACCACAACCATCAACCAGGGGGAAACTGCAAGTTTGAGTGTTGTCACAACAGCTCATGATTTCTCCTCTCAAGTGGTGTGGAGACTGGACAGTGGAGATGAAATGAATTTAGGATCATTACAGCTTAGCACAGGTGTTCCTGGAGTTTATGAAACATATCCATGCACACAAGGGAAGAAGCTCGTGGTTCAATACAACGGCTTATTGTTAGATGTAAGTTTCTTCCACCAAACGATGATTTTTGGTTCCGATGCGATAGCATCAGGAACCTATGCGCGCGCGTGTGTGTATATGGTATGGGTGTGTGTGTGTATGGTATGGGTGTGTGTGTATGTGTGTGTGCGCCAGCTTATAAACACAATATCTCAATAACAATACACCAGATTCATGTCATAATGTGGTAAACAGTCCATGGTCCGTAAATGTGCCTTATTCTTTTTGGTGATGGTGACGTCATGCATATTAATGAGTAGGCGGATTTAATGTTAAATTCTTGAATTGATCATATTTGAACAACCGCATGCTTGTTTCATATTTGGTGTAAATATGTTGTTAGGTAGTGTATACTGTACATGTTCATGGTAAAGAAATGCTGAATTTTATTAATATGCATAGTGGGCATAAAGAGTCATTCATGTTAGGGCATAATATGACTTTGTTGATAAGATCTTGTAAACACAAGTGTCCCAAGAGTGATACATGGGATTCAGGTCATAAATTGTACAAAGATAGCCCATGGACCTCAGATGTGCCCTGTTGTTTTCGGTGAGGATATCATGTATATTAATGTGGAAGCGGGGCCTAATGTTAAAATCTCAAAAATGCTCATATTTTATCAACCATGTCTGTTTTGTTTCATGTTTGGAATAATTATGGGTGTACATGCTAATGGGATAAAAATGGTTGAATTTAATTATTTGAATTAAATTGAATATAATTAATTTTTTCCATTCTTGTGAGAACGTATTTTGAGGTCATTCTATACTAAAGTTTACTACACAAGTACAGTACTTAAAATTTAAAATCCATATTGCGCTTCGGAACCTTAAAGTCTTTGGTTTTCAGGTAGCAGTTTGTAATCAGAAAAAATAATGATTCAGTTAGTAGTAAAGGTAGTCATAGCTGTGTATATTAGCAACAATCTTGTACATAAGAACTGCTTTAGGGGCTTCAATAAGTCCATCCAATATTTCCCAATTATTAAAACATTTACAATCAGTAGATTTACAGTAAAAATCAAAGTGTAAAAAGTGAAATGTCTAAGCGGTATCAATTGATGATAATCTTTTATTTTGTGATCAAGTATCATCCTTGAGCAGTTATATGAATTTGTGTTAAAAAGATGGGTTTGCTAAAAACGCTGAGAAAAACATTAGTGAAGGACTATAGGTATCTATCTCATATAATGCATTCATTCTGCAAGACATTAATTTTTGTTCCAATATTATAAGTGCCGATAAGAATTTTCTATTTAAAAATATATGAAAGAATTGTCAATGATTGTTATTGATGCAGAGTTGGATGTTCCTTTTGTGTCAAACAAATTAAGACCGAGCTCAAATCCCAGGTAGTCTCTGACGTTTGGAGATTCTCTATCAATCAAAATCAATCAAGCATATAAACCAGCACATACTTTCTGACTATCTCCACCCACCTCCATACACATTGGTTACTTTCGAGTAACAGTTTATTCTTACATGCCAATCCCTTTGAGATGCTTCAAATGCTAAATCTTTGTCCACGGAAAGAACAACTGCTGCTCACAAGTCTGATGCACCAAATGTGGAGTACGCACTATTCATAAACAATTAACCCCCCTGCCAAACTCAGCCTCTATGTGACAACTGTTCAGAAGATCATCCTGTCTTTTCCAATTCTTGCCCTTATTGTATCAGAGATTGGGAAAGAAATTTTGAAGATTAAAACCTTTCAAAATATCTTTTACCCTGAAGCTAGAAAGATTCTGGCCCTCTGATATACCAACCAATAGAGTATTAAGACTCATTCTTGTGCCAAATTTCTTATCAAAACCGACCTTATCACCTCTAGCTCTCGCACAGTTTCCAGAGAAGTTCAGACAGACATACTTTGGGTAGACAAACTCTTTTACCAAGGAAAGGATACTCCAATCTCTTCCACACCAATCGTTCTTCACCTCTACCACTTCTACACACCCCAACTCAGGCCCTTCTCATCAATATACTACTACTTTCTCGCATTCTGGAGAAAACCTTCAATTTTCTTCCATCCTTCATCTCACCAAAGAGACCCATCAGTCCACCAGTACTAAAACCTGAACTAGGCACTTCAACCCAACATCAAGCCAAAGACAAAATCCAGACCAACAAGAAACCACTAAAATCTCAACATCCAAATTCAGATCTCCAACTACCAAATGACAAATCTCTCTAAGTCATCTAACAACAACAATAAGAACCCTTCTTTTTAACTTTCTTCATTTCCATCCTTCCTCTTCATAAATCACAACCCATAGCAAATTAAAATGCTATGATTTATGCAAGGGTCTTCTTAGGATCATGTATTACAAGACATGCACGGTTTATGTAAGAATTTTGTAAGAAACGAGTTTCGTTCAACTACTTTTTTACTTGCAAAGATGATGCAATATACATGGCATGAGATATGCAAGACCTTATTATTTTATATTAAGTCTCATGCAAGACTTCAAGTTTTTTTTTATATTAAGTCTCAATAAAGAATTATGCAAGACTTCAAAATAAAGCTAAGGCGCAGATATCTCTCGATATCTTAATGAAGATTTACTCTTATATCTTGATCTCCAAAACTCTTCCAATATTTGTAGGGAGGCTATCTTTATCTCCATTTTAAAGTCCAACAAAGACAAAACTATTCCTAATAATTATTATTCCATTACCCATACTTTTGCCTAGCTGAAAGATCACGGAACTTAAATCCATCCGAGCCATATAGGGTCATATAGGGCCGGTGCTTATACCCTGTTTCCATGGCGCAAGGGGATGAGAGTACATGACTCCCTCTAGATGGGACGCTAGTCCATTGCAGATTAACTCCCCAGCAGTGCTCATTTTACAGCTGAGTGGACTGAAGCAAGTAGAGTAAATTGTCTTACTTAAGGACAATACCGCGTTCGCGGTGCGAATCAAACCGGGCAACTTTCACATATGAGCATTACTCCCCAACCACATTGAACCACTGCAGCTCTGTAAGATCATGGAAAGCATGGTCAAAGATAGGCTCTGCTGGTACTTTTAAAAGAACACCATTCTCTCCTCTTCTGAAAAATAGCCAGAATTGTCTCGACCACGTGATTAACTGACCTAACATGTTTTTGAGGCTTTCATCAGGAACCACCAGACCATCTCCATTTTTTTGGACATTAAAAAGGCGTACAACACAATATGGTGGTAAGGCATTCTCAAGGAATTACAAACCTCTTGTCTAAGAGGTCTCCTCCCAATCTTCATCCAGGACTTGCTTCAATCCCGCTCTTTCAGGATGTGCATTAAATTAAATTACCAAACATGTTTTTGAAGCCTCCATCATGAACCATCTCACCATCTCTAATTTTTTGGACATTAAAACACCTATTTTAAAAGTTATCTCCAATAACTGAGCTTTCCTCAAAGTAGTATCCTCTTTCCAACCCTTTTCATTTTCAAAATTAATAGTATCACCAAAGCTCTCTCTTTTCCCTAACATAATTTACTCTCTTTATGTTGAAGACTTTGCCATCTATTCCTCTTCCCTATGCTCCCAGAAAGTGGAAAGTAGTTTTCTAAAGTGCCTAGACACTCTAGCTTATTGGTGTGATACCAATGGCATCAAATTCTTTAAAAAAAAAGACTGTTCTCAATCATTACTACAACAGCAACTTTTTTTCTTTGTATCATCCCATGTGTGGAAAGTTCAAGAATCCTAGGGATTAATCTTAACTCAAAATTTTCTTACCTTCCTCAAATCAATATCCTCAAAAACTAACTGTTATAAAACTCTCAATCTTCTCAAAGTTTTTTCTATCACAAAATGGGGAGCAAATTGTCTCACCCTGCTCTCTCCTTAGACCCAAACTTGATTACGGCAGCTTTATCTATGAACTCAGCTTGCAAACTCGATTAAAGACACATCGAGATCCTTGAAAACGTAAAGAAATTACAGTTGTTGCATGCGGCCTTTCACAAGAAATCAAGGACAATTCAGTGGGTGTCAAAAATTGCGCAATAACACTATCATTCAATAAGTGGGTGGCGCAGTTCCAGAAAATTCCACGATGATCTCATACATAAGACTCATACTGACATGCTGACGAAATCTTCTCTATTTGGAACATTGATAATATTTCTAAAATTAACTTAATCATCTGAGGGTTACGCCTATTTCTAAAAATATAAACTACTAGAAGTCTCTATAAGAGACTGTTTTCAAGACAATCAGCAACGTTTCATCAATTTACAATTGTGTCTGTACTCTTACATCGCGAATTTATTAAGTGCCTTTCATTCAGTGTGCAGATTGTATATTACCAATACTATAGTCAACTTGAATTAATATCTTGACATTTGCTTGAGGATTAGATTATAAGAGATCTCTCTGCCTTAAACTGCCTTCCAATATAACTCCTAAAGTGGATCTATACAGCTGTTATAAAGTCTTTCAAGGACCTCTGCTATGGATTTAAAACTGAGAGATAAATCATTCCAACAATATTATGACAGGATTCTTCGCAGAAGTGGATCATTATCCTTGAATACTTAAAAGGACTTTACCTAAATACCAACCATTATCTAAAGAGAGACCAGACAGATATCATCATCTTCACTACCACAGTATCAGGTTCAGATATTTAAGTAGGCTTACTTTAAGATTATTCTTTGTATTGTACTATTTGCTGAAAGAAAGCTTCAAGTTTGAATGTAATTAGTTCAAATGTAAATTTGCTGATCTTGATTTTATCTTTTGGTATTCTTCTGTTACTTTTTTATTTTAGGTCCGTAACACTATATTAAAGAATAAATAAATGTATTTTCCAGCAGCTGTTGTTCTACTTGCAAGGTAGTAAACAATAGCAGGAAGTTGTGATTTAAGTGCCTCAAATGAAAATATTCTTGTCGTATGGCACTTTACACAACAATGAATCCCATTAAGTTTTTGTGAATAAGATTTGTATAACCCTGCTTCACCTGTTATGTCGAATACCAAAGGAAAAATCAGCAGGTTCTATGTCTTTGATATGGAAATGGTCAGGATATTCATGATTGGAGAAATTCTCAAGATTTCGCTGTATTTTTTCTGAACCACTAGTGATTGGAGTCTTAACTTGAACAAAAATGTAAACATCAGCTGTGGGAATAAGTTGAAATGTAACATGAGATTCATGACAAGCAATACATATACATAGTATGAGTTTCAACCCGAGATTTAATATATACAGTAAATAACCCAATATCATTTTTAAGGAAAGTATTAAGTTGAGTATGTTTTCAGGTATTAAGTAAAAGTCAAAGGAGTTGTTGTATTTTTGTAAATGTAAAGCTATAAAATGGATGGAAGGAGAGAGGTTGGGTAGTAAAACTGTATGGTGGAAATGAGTTGAGTTTACAGTAGGTTGGGACAATGAGCGAGTTGGTAAGAATATGCTTGGTAGAAGAGAGGGTGTTGATTATGTAGTTGAGGAGAGGTATCTCATATTCTGTAGGATACAATTATCAGCAGTTTGCAAGAATACTTTTTATTGTTTGAAGTGTGCCATTAATCTTCATGAAAAATTAAT
This sequence comes from Chiridota heheva, assembly GCA_020152595.1. Classification (NCBI taxonomy): domain Eukaryota; kingdom Metazoa; phylum Echinodermata; class Holothuroidea; order Apodida; family Chiridotidae; genus Chiridota; species Chiridota heheva. The sequence continues at coordinate 108,573 of JAIGNY010000246.1, forward strand.
AGGGGTTAAACATCGAAGCATGATCTCGTTTAGAAGTAATTTCTGAAGTTTTTCGGGAATTTTCTGGGAAGGAAGTCTACAATTGTAAGTCAGACAATTGATTCATGTTTTGCATGGGTTTGGAAGGATAGATTAGATAAGGATGTTTGAAAGAATAAATAATTACTGTACCATTTGCCATTCTGTAGTCACAAGAGATTTTTAATTGTCTGCATATACAGTATGTGATTTTGATTTCATTCCAAAATGACATGACATTGTTATGAATTTTTTGATAATTGAAACTTTACATTTTCTGCAGCTTTCCCAGCCTACAAGTGGGGAGCTGGTTATGTCAATGACTGTCGAGTATGTCTCAATGGAGGAATGTGTCATGACCAGTCAAGTGTCATGACCGACAAGGCCTTGTCGGTACCCTCCCCAAGGTCTCTACCCTCAGATCCGGCAATCTTCTGGTGCACTGCACCAGGGACACTCAAGCCACCACCCTCCCCACCACCAAAACGTTGGCTAATACTGGTATTGACATTACAGTCACCCCCTATCGTTCCCTGAACTCCACCAAAGTTGTCATTAGAAGTAGAGACCTTGCCTACTTGACCGATGAAGACCTCGTTGAGGAACTTGCCAGTCAACACGTTACTGAAGCCCGTCGTCTTGTCCTCACGACAGATGGTGCCGAAAAACCCACCAATATCATCTTCCTAATTTTTTCCACATCAACTCTCCCCTCCCACATCACTGCCGGCTCCCTGAGAATCTCAGTCGCCCCTTACATTCCTAACCCCTCCGTTGCCGTAAGTGCCAGGGATATGGCCACGGTAAAAACTCCTGCCGCAGCCAAGCGCGTTGTGGCAACTGTGGAGCTCCAAACCATGGCAGCGCCTCTTGCACCTACACCCCACTCTGCACCAATTCCGACGTTACTCACCCAACTAACCATCCCTGCTCTCAAAAGACTGCCCCACTTTGGCTTCATGAAAAGCAGATAACCAAACTGAAAACCCTTAATTCCAACATCACTTACCCCGAGGCCAGGAGGCAATTTCTCGCTTACCTCCGCACTGAACCATCCTTTTCAAGCGCAGTCTCCTAATACCAATACCGTCCCTCCTAGCACAACTAAATCTGACTCACATGCCCAAACCGACCTCACCTGGCTCTTCTTACCCAGTCCTAAGCCCATCACCATTGCCAACAACCCAACCACACCCATTACCCAAACCACCTCCACCACTACTTCTCTCCCAACTCTTCTTTCTTCTATGAGACCCCCGCCGTTCCCTACCCCAACACCTCTAATGCCATCAAACATCAAACTCGAGCCAACCTGGCTAATAAACAACAACAAGACAAACTAACCAAAACACATACTTCTTGTCCAACTTTAAAAAACAACCGTTTTTAAAGAAACAGGGATAGATCCAAAGATAAAACAAGCCAACTTAGACCCAACAGATCTTCTTCCAGATAACCCCTTGCCTCCTTATGGCGTGCAACACAAACAATTACAATAACACCCACAACAATATACAATGGACATCAGGAGCCTTAAGGCCAATTCTAAAGAAATTGACCCACTGGCCACCACCTTCAATCCGGTTGTCAAGAAACTTTCTTGAAAACCACTGACCATTATTTCCTAAACAACAAGTTCGCTTGCTACCACAAACATTAAGTGGACGTCAACAGGGCCTGCAAGTGGGTGGGGAGGGGGGAGGGGGGGGGGGGAGTTCTCCATTCTTGTTGGACACGATGTCCCACACCGCGCTATTCATGTGAATACCGACCTTCAGGCCATTTGTATGTCTATCTCCCTCTGCAAAGCCTCCCCACAACACTAAATCTATTTCCCCTCAACGCCAAGATTCAAGCGACCAGCCTTGACAACCTCAGCTCATCTTCCCGTTCATCCTTCATGGTAACTTCAACACCCACAACCACCTGTGAAGCTCCAATACCACCACCCCCAGAAGCAAGCTCGTCGAAAACACTCTCCGACAGCAGAGCCTCTCTTTGCTCAATACTATCTCCCTGACCCATCTTCACCCTGCCACAGGCCCCCTCACTTGTATTGACCTGGATATCTGTTCCACGAGCCTCGTTGATTTTAGCTGGAAGGTCACTGCTGATCTCTGTGGTAGTAACCATTACCCTCTTCTTATTCACTCCAACCTTCAAACCCCCCACTGACCACACCCCAAATTGGAAGCTCGAGAAGGCCGACTGGCCTCTTTTCGAAACCTCACTCCCATCTACCCGAGGGTGAGGATCCCATGTTAAACCTCAGCAACATCCTTATCAACATCGCCACCTGCTATATTCCCAAAACCTCCAAACCCCCTAACCACCCAATACCCAGGTTGTTGATTACCGCAAAACCGCCATCAAGAACAGGAAAAATGCCCTCAGGAGCTTTAAAACTAACCCGACCATCCACAATCTCAACCTCTTTCGCATCAACCGTGCCAAAGCCATGCGCACTATCTAGGACAGTAAAACCAACACTTGGAACAACTTCATCTCTTCTCTCACAACTAACACCCCCGCTAAGAAAATTTGGAGAATGGTTAACAGCTACCACGGCAGGGTAGGCAAGTTTCCCATCTCCCATATTTCCTGAAATGGTAACCTTCTCACTGCAAAAAGGACATCGTTAACCACCTCGCCGCCTCTTTCAGCAATAGTTTGTTCCCGGCTAACTACCCCACTGCTTTAAAAACCAAAGAAGCTCGCGATCCTCAACCATCCTCAACTACCATCCTCAACCACATTTAGTCCTCACACTCCTTTCCCCCTACCTGGAGGACAGCTATCACCCCCCAACCCCAAACCGAGGAAGGATAGTATCGACCCCTCCAGCTACCGTCCATCGCTCTTACCTGGATCATTAATGGATCATTAACCAGAGACTAAACTGGTTCCTTGAGATCAACAGAATCCTCTCCCCTCACCGAAGCGGCTTCTGGAAACGACGCAATACCCTAGAGGAGTTAATAACTCGACAGCGAGATTCGGAAATCCTTTCGAGAAAGCTTTCGACACTACTTGGAAATACAGCATTATCCGCATGCTTTACACCAGAGGCCACCTCCCCATCTTTATTCAAAACTTTTATCACCCAGGCAATTCCAAGTTCGTATTGGCCACACTCTCTCCAGCCACTACCCCCAAGAAGAGGGCGTCCCCCAAGGTATCATCCTCTCCACCACTCTCTTCAACCTGATCATTAACGACATCGCGGACAACCTTAGCCCCAACATCAAACGTGCCCTTTCCGTAGACAATTTCACTATCTTCTACTCCTTCCGTAGCTTTCTTCTTGTCGAAAATAGGCTCCAATTCAGCCTCAACCGGCTGCGCGACTAGTGCAACATTAACGGTTTTAAATTATCTAAAGACAAGACAGTCTGCATGCACTCCTGTCATTTCAACAACCTCTACCCGAACACGAACCTCGTGCCCAATGACAATCGCATCCCTAAAGTTGAACACACAAAGTTCCTGGGTTTAACTCTATATCCCAAGCTCTCCAAGCAACACATCATCAACCTGATACACAAATGCAACAGCTTAACATTCTCCGTCTCCTACCCAACACCACTTGAAGTGCAAAACGCCATGCTTTCCTCAAAATCTCACCATATTGTCTACTGTGTCGCTCACAACTCTTACCCCAACCACATCAACACCATCCAAACTGAAGCCCTCAGGCTTTGTCTGGGTGCCTATAGGACCTCCCCAACAACCAGCCTACATTTAGAAGCCAACGAACTCCCTTTAGAAAGCTTAGCCTCTCGTATGCTTTTAGAGTCCTCACCAACACCCAGAACCCTGTTTACAACCTCATTAGATACCCCAAATTCTCCATCCTCTATGATAGGACTAAAACATTATCCCCTCCCTTCAGCTTACGTATCAAATCAGACCTCCTCCATCTCAGCATCAACACCGCCACTCTTGGCACCTTCACCTGGCCTACTTTTCCTCTCTGGGCCACCCCTCCCCGCTATCCACCTGGGCCTCTCCACTCATCACAAAACTCAAACCTTTTCATCAACCTGCACAACCAATTCAAAGACCAACTCTTAAACTACACCCCCATCTATACTAATGCTTCCAAGGAAGGTGACAAGACAGCTGCTGCTGCAGTCATCCAAAACAACACTCTCAGTAGCAGGCTTATTGACTACTCGTCCATCTTCTCGGCCGAGGCCAAGGCCATCCTCCTCGCCCTCAACTTTACTGAGTACTCTCCGCTCAGCCACTTTGCCATCTTCTCCGACTCCAAGGTTGTCTTTCTTTACTCAATCTTAAATGGGATAACTCCACATCTTACCTTTCCTCCTCCGTAAGCTTCTGCTGCCAACCCTCTGCATGAAAAGTATTATTTTCTTCTGGATACCCAGCCATTTAGGCATCCCTAGCCCTCTTGGCACATTTGACTTTGACTGTCGCGGCGCCGTTAAACATTAACAAACCAAACCAACCAGCCCGGAAATGACAGGGCTGGTGCAACCACTAAGCTTGCCCTCAACCTCCCGTTACCTCATTTCCCAAAACCCTTTGAGACATAAAACAGCTTATCGCTTCCCTTGTTCGTAACCGCTGGTAGACCTCATGGGACTCCCAAATTGATAACAAACTCCACGTCATCCACGCCCACTATTTCGATCAAACCCACCATCCACAACCTCTCTCGTATCGACAGCATTTATATTACCCGTCTTAGAATAGGTCACACTCACCTCACTCACTCCTACCTCCTTATTGGCTACCCCAACCTCTCTGCAACAATTGCCATTGTACCCTCATAGTCCATCACGTTCTCCTTGCTTGCCCCCTGTACAACCTTCCCAGAGCTTCCCTCGGTTCCCACTCAATAGCCGAGTTCTTCCAGAAAAACCCTTTGGATAAAATTATCTTCTTCCTTTAACATGCTTCCCTCTACAACCATATTTTGTCCTCCTCTCCCATCTCCCTCTCTCTGATTTGTTTTTTCACCCTTGCACCTCCTCTCTCGATCCCAGCTTTCTGAACTTTAGTTCTCGTGTTTCTCTTCCCCCGTTTCCTTCCCTTCCTACCATCAGAATGATCTAACTTCTCAGGCACAATTTGACCCTCATTGTCGTGGTGCCGTTAAGCCCTCATCAAAGAAACAAACAAACAACCATTGACAATATAAGCATCTCCAAAGCTAATTTTAAGTTTACATCATCTATAAATTCAGCAAAAACAAATACTATTTACAATAAGCATTAAAGTACATGTCCGTTTCAGTAACTTGTGGCACATAGATGCTTTTTAGATATATAAGTGTTTAAGTTTGTCAACCACAAATTATATATACAGCATTGCTACAAGAATTTGACTTTGATTCACACTAACACTAATAATATTGAACTCTATTTTCTTATTTCAGCATGTGATTCAAATAAGTTTGGCTATAACTGTAAGTTGTCTTTTGGAGATCGTGTGTATTCATGAAGTGAAACACGATTTTGCCTGCCTGATCCCTATGGCTGTTCATGTGGAAGAGGATATATGGGTCTGAAGTGCAACACAGGTTAACAAATTCTTTGCCATCTTTAAATACAGTTTAAAAAAATTAAGTTGTGAGCTTTTTGTTTGTGTTAAAACAATGAGTCAACACATACAAGATTAGGAAGAGAATTCACTCCCTTTCAGTTTCAGTGTTTCATTCTGTCATAATGTTTTTCGAGACATATATGGTGACCATATGAATAATTTGCAATATTCATTATTGACAAAGAATATGACATTGCAGAATAATTGGTGAATACTGAAAACTTTATAACCAGTCATCTTTTATCCACATTCTTCAACACATTGTGATCTAAATTGCTTTGTGTCTCAATTTGTGTGTGTATATATATATATATATGTATATGTATATATATATATATATATATATATATATATATATATATATATATATATATATATATATATATATATATATATATATATATATATATATATATATATATATATATATATATATATATATATATATATATATATATATATATATATATATATATATGTATATATATATATATATATATATATATATATATATATATATATATATATATATATATATATATATATATATATATATATATATGTATATATATATATATATATATATATATATATATATATATATATATATATATATATATATATATATATATATATATATATATATATATATATATATATATATATATATATATATATATATATATATATATATATATATATATATATATATATATATATATATATATATATATATATATATATATATATATATATATATATATATATATATATATATATATATATATATATATATATATATAATAATGAATGTGAGATGGTGAGAGAAAATCATATGCCCTCATCGGGATTCGAACCGAATAGTATATATATATATATATACTACATCATTTATGTTCTAGCATCACAAGGACATTAAAGCTCCCTCTTGAACCCCCACCCCTCCGCCCCTCAAAAAAACATATATATATATATAATAATAATATTAATAAACATCAAACATGTATTTCTTTCCTAACAATCCCAGCCTTACTCGAATTAACAACCCACCAACAAAAAATAGGTTGGTAACTACCCCAGGATATATGTTGAGCTACTATATCATTGATGTTCTAGTCTATTGAATGATTGGGCAATTATGACTTATTCAATTATGACTTATAAGTGGGAGGCACAAGGTGTTGCTCTGATGCAAAACGTGGAGAAGGGATGATGCACCCACCCCAATGTTTCATTTACATTTACTTCAGTAAAGGTTCACACTCTATGAATAATTTAATTACGGCTTAATTCTAATCTTTGTTTCGTTTTTAAACTTAAACCATTTTCGCAAAGAACTATTTTGCCATTTTCAACCACTAAATGGTTAATGGTATTGAAAGCAATTCTTAAGTGACGAATATTTTCGGAAGTTGTACATTTTAAACAGTTTCCATCCAAGAGATGAGAGAGGAATACGACTAAGAAGATGTAAACATGTACGAGTATCTCAATAGAGATGGTGAATAAGTTATTATATATAAACATAAAAATAAACACAGTGTGATTTTCAATACACAGAAAACCAAGTTTGCATATGTAATATTAACAACGAAGAAATAAAGTTAATTTCACAGGATGATAGGAATACGATGATCATATACCCGATAGTTTTATTGATTGGATGGAAGGTTATGACATCACTTCTTTTGGAGGTATCACAACGTTTGTTTTTCTTAATCATTGGTCTCTTTTCAAATGTATGAATAAAATCTTGCATTGTAATCTACACAAAGAATTCATAATGAAATCAAGATAGCATATCAGCAATACATCAACAGATTATTTAAAATTGTATTTTGATTCTTTTGTTATTATTTAACTAAGACTTTTTGTAGACCACTTGGACGGATAATGAAGGTGAAAATACACGCTCTTATATACGCCCCAACATAATGAGGCAAATTTTCAAAGCGAAGCTCACATCAGTAACCTCACAACGATATGGGCTATGACGTCTTTATGAAGTCATAAATTAATAAGAACTGGTTTCACTTGCTCATAATAGTCGGTTTGATCCGCGGAGTAGTGCTGCCGAGAGTCAATTCGGGCCCGACCCATGGGATTCTTGTGTACAATGACCCATTTGATACGACATAGGTGATTACACAGCTATTCAGCACTGACATAAGATCATCACCTGTTTTGGCCGTCGAAAATCTGCTACTGTGTGTTTCTATAGCGAACATTTCATTTAGTTTTACGAGCACCCTATACGACTCAGACCGATGGACCCCGTAGGAGTAACATCTGTATCTATTGGTATCACTGACGTGATCTGATCAGTGAGGTTTTGAAGCGCAAGAAGCATCACCCGACTGCAAAAAACATTCTTAAGCTTGCAATAAGAGAACAAAAATACAATTTTAATTCTGCAAAACTATAACTAATATATTCTTCTCTGTATTCTTAGTAAACACATACTTGGTTATCTTGTAAAAACATTTGAAAAGCAACTGTTTGTTTTCTTTAAAAAAATAAAATAAAAAAGATGTGAGCAAAATGTACAGTGAGGCAAAGCTTCGACAGATCATTAGAATATTGAATATACAATCTAAAGCAACTTATACAACTTAAGTTTTAAGTGAAAGCATCTTCATGAAAAAATAAAACGGTAGTCTTGATACATTTAGAGAACCCACTAACAGCGACAAAGACGGCTTTTAGGATTATCTTACTAAGGATTTTAATTGATATGTGCTTAAAGGCCAGGTATCGTCTTAGCAAGTACAGTAAATTAGGCCTACAATAAAAGTCAACGTTTCTGATTAGTCATTCACAAATACCGACAACTAATCAATAACCGCCGCGGAAGTGACTAGCACACTGTACATACACACACACAAATCGTGCAATTCGTGCTTAATTACAAAAGATCCATAATTAGATGTGACGTGGGAGATATAAACATTGCAATTTTACGCATGTTACTGAGACGAGAGTACCTCTGTAATTGCTATAAAATCCGTGGAGAAAGCCTTTTTCTTCATCAGACTTTACAGCTTTGTAAATTTCTATATGCAAATTCTGTATTTTCTATGTGTATAATTAATTTTTAATCGTATTCCACGATTGAAGATAGTAGGTGATTCGGATAAACATAGTTTTCATAACTTGCCCACAATCAAGTGGGGAAGACCCTCTCAATTAAAATTTAAAATGTCTGCCTGTCCATACATCCCAAAATGTCCTCACTTCATAATTGCATGAGCCATAACATTTTATCAGCTTTAAAACTATCTTCAAATTTTCAAAATTCAAAACCTGTTCTTTTTAGATTGTTATACCCTTTTTAAAAAGAAACGAAATACATATACCTTTTATCCATATATCTATAACATATAAAGTTAATAAATGACCGCATATTATGACGCAATACAATGAGAAATGTGTTTTAGTGATATGACTGAATTTGATTTACAGAACCTTTAATAATTAATTGTACATACAACGTCATACAAGATCACTGTGAATCAAGAAGTTCACTATTCGACCATTATAGTGGGGTTCATGAAGCGAGTAGGAATTAAGAGGGGCGCAAACAATTACAGTATAAAAGGGTTTTTTGCTATCCGTCGGATGTGCTAGGAAGATTTTATATGAAAGTAACATATTTTTGAAATTGTAGCTTAAATGTCTCGGAGACTAACCATCCTCCAGTAGAGAACACTTTGCTCCACCGCTGGTAGGAATGTTCCCCATTATGACGGAGCCCAACATGTTTTCGAGTACACATGGGGAAAACTATCATAACCATGTCTTTCGAATTTGCAAGCCTGCTTGCACCAAGAAAATATGGAAAGAAATAGTAAGATTATAAAACTCCGTTCAATTGCTAAAAGTTTATAAAGATCAAAACTCGGAAGAGACATTTCACTAACATAAAGTTAACACGAAAGAAATATGGAGGAAGAATTCATGCATATGAAGTATATTGATATATGTGCATGTTACTGTCCCTATCCGCTTCCTACACTTCCCCTTGTATGGAACGCCAAAACTTCATTCTTACTGAAAGAACTTCACTCTTACTGAAAGAACTTCACTCTTACTTAAAGAACTTCACTTTTACTGAAAGAACTTCACTCTCACTGAAAGAACTTCACTCTTACTGAAAGAACTTCACTCTTACTGAAATAACTTCACTCTTACTTAAACAACTTCTTTTTACTGAAAGAACTTCACTCTTACTGAAAGAACTTCACTTTAACTGAAAGAACTTCACTCTTACTGAAAGAACTTCATTCTTACTAAAAGAACTCCATACCCACTTATTTCTGTTCCAGAAGCTTCATATTGAATAGTGTCAATTACAATCCAATGTGCAGACATGTCTACCACAGTCTTTTATATAATTGTTTTATAATTTATTCCGTGACAACAGTAAAAAGACATCAGGGCAAGGATACCCTTCCCGTTCCCACAATTTGGTGAAGAGTAAAGCTTACTGCTAAATTAACATTTTCCCCAAAGCTAAACAGAGAGATATCACTGCATAGTTTGACACATTCAGTGGCATACAAAACAGTTCTTATATAAATTATATTGTGTCGATTATGCAATGCACAGGTATCTACCATTCTGCATGGTATTTTCTCTTAGCAAAATAAACAGATTTCTATTTTCCCAAATAAAATATGTATAGCCGCCCCGACTCAACTTGCTCCACCTTTACAAACGATAAGAAGCTGTGGAATACAATTTGAAATAGTTTGACGGATAATGTGGTAACACATTGTTTTATAGTACAAGATACAAACATCACACCATGTTGTCAATATATCGTCCCTCTTTCCGCATACTGACGAATGTCTTGTTTTGGCGAAACGAAAATTGGCGCGAAATACTGAATTATTATTTTCGCATACTGATGAATGTCTTTGAAGCTTCATAACAAAGATTTTGCTTAAACTATCTTTGCTATAAGTAATATTGTCAAAAGAATAGCATATCATTTTCCAATGATAGTTAAAACTATATAATACGTTTACTTACTTTTATTTCATCAAGCTTCAAAATTTTCCGAACATTCGTCAGCATGCGAAATTAATAATTTCAATTTTGACATTCGTCACAACACAAATGTCATTCGTCACTACGCGAAAAGACGGACGATATATGGTGATTTGAATTATTCCACTGGTAGCGACTTCGAATAGGTCGTCCTATTTCCACAAAAGAAAAATGGGTGAAAATTGTATCACTGCAATATCTTTAAAATTCATGATAAAGCAAAACGCGATTATAATTTTCATTTCATTTGTAAGTTTAATTCCGTTCATCTACCTATGTTTGTTTTTTTAGAAACTGATCATGTAATGCATTGTAGAATTTCATTTCATATCATGATTATAGGAGTATGAAGGAAATATAGACTCCACCTTTTACACCCAACAGTTTATATTACAAGTTACAAACGTCACAACGTCTTTGAAATAGAGATGAAATTTTAAAGTAATGAACAATTAACCTTTCCAGGTTTCTAAATAAGCCACGCCTTCCATAGCAACACGGTAAGTATGTGGAGAAAACAAACCTCAAATACGCAATCGTGCATTACCAATGCGTTGACATTAACATGTTCGCGAAGCCTGCCGCAAGCTTTGACTCATTTATGGCACTTCTCCGGATTTTTAGAGTTTTTAGCAAATAAGATGAACAAAATTATGTTTGCTAATTGTTCTGGGTAACAACAATCAGATTTACAAAGCCCGCAGCGGGTCCGCAAGCGCAATTTTTTTCTCACACCATTTTGCCGTCACTCAGTCTGTGTGTGCAGCAATTTGTTTTGTACAGTAAGTTGCATTGACTACACAAGCGCGCGCTCTTAGCTAGCTGTACTGTACCAGTACCGCGCAGGATGTTTGCCCCATTTATTTACGCAGATTGTGTTCCTAGGCAAATTCGTGCGGTGATTGCTTAAAACAAGCTGTCAATCATTAAACCCAGAAAAGTTAATTCAATATGTAATAGGGTGTGGAAAGGAAAAGTGAGGAATTGCTACCCAAAAGGTGTCATTATTTTGTACTTCTCCCTCTCTTTTAATTTTTGTTTGTGACTATTGTCTTGTCCTCGATTTCATCTAATATTTCCAAATACTTCACACGTATATGAAAACGTGGAAATTACTTATTGCCATTTTGATGAAATTGGTTCTAAAGAGCATTCGAACATGCCAGTATTGAGTTTTAAATTGTGCAAGTGTCGCTGAAAGTTAAGATACCGTTTTAGTAAATTAAATCACAATTCGGGTCGTAAGAAATTAAATCAAAATGCTCTTTTACAAAACATTCTAGCATCAAATGGAAGTTTTTAACCATGCAACATCCGCCACTGCTGGATGTGGTATAGGGTACACCACAATTTTATCCAAGCCGAATTCTTTGCGAATTTCTTTATATTAATATAGTCAAATTTGCAAAAAATCCTTTTGAGTTTTAGCACCATTAGATATTTACAGTGTCGTCACTTCTTCTTCCTCAATTTTCGTTCCTGTAGAATCTAATCCAAACATACTGAAATCGATCAAGTCGCCATTCATTAAGGAACTACTCTGCAAGTCAGAAAATTCGCTCTCAGTTTTTAGGTTGGTGACATCGCGTTCTCCTTTACTATCAAGGGTTCCAAGCTCCGTATATTTAACATCATCGATAGAAGGTAGCCAACTGTCACGTGATTTGTTTTCCACCGGTTTTGTCTGATTCGGCCTCTTTACTAATTGCTTGCAAGCCTTCAGCATCATGAGTAGTAGTACCAGCAGTCACGTGATTATCTGGAGTAGTATCGACGTGTGATCCTGGACCAAGATCGAGTTGCGGATCCGAACCAGCGTCATCGTGAGTGTCCGCCTCATCATCATTGTGGTTGATGGGAACATGTTGCACTGCAACGTGTTGCACTGCCTCATAATTAGCTTTGTTCATTGGTTTTTAACAAACTCCTCTGAATTGTTTTGATCGGAAAGATTTTGACCCGTTTCTTGAAGAACTGAATCTGTACCGAGAGTAGTTTTCTCTGATGACGTATTTTTTGCAGACTCCTCATGAACAAATACAGATGGTTTCTCCATGAATTCTCCTGGCGGTTCAAGATAGCCGTTCATTGTTGTCTCAGGGCTTTCATCACCGTTAGAGTCTTCAATGTTGTTATGAACTTCTTTGAAGGCTTCACTTTTGCGTTTTGAATCACTCTCCTCTAAAGAGGCTTGGGTTTTTATTAATTTCGTTTCCATTGCGGTGTTTTCATAGTCATGCACAAGTTTGCCCATATCTGCTTTGTTTTTCATGTACGACGCAATTATGATGTAGATCAATATGTAGTCAACCTGTAAAATGTTTTTAAAAGTAAGAAAAAGTGGTCAAATATTTTCAGGCTCTGATGTCAGAGACAGAAGAGGAAGGTGTATTTTTAATTATTCCTTATCAACTTTAAAGTCTGTATCAGAATGTTACATAATAGTGTCATATATATATATATATATATATATATATATATATATATATATATATATATATATATATATATATATATATATATATATATATATATATATATATATATATATATATAAATATATATATATATATATATATATATATATATATATACATATATATATATATATATATATATAAATATATATATATATATATATATATATATATATATATATATATATATATATACATATATATATATATATATATATATATATATATATATATATATATATATATATATATATATATATATATATATATATATATATATATATATATATATATATATATATATATATATATATATATATATATATATATATATATATATATATATATGTATACTGAGTTTGTCCAGCTGTTGTTACCTCTGTACTGTTAGATAGGCCTACATTTCTTGGCAGTTTTATTTGCTAAAGTGAAAAATATTAAGGCTTACGGAAAAAAAAAGCCTTTGTCTCTGACTTACCATATCACATGTACCCAGGCAAATGTGTTCTACCACTTTTCAACAGAATACAGAAAAAATCAGTACATTTTGGGGAAAATTTGCCTCCTGTCCCCACACTTTTTTGATAAGATGCCATATCCCCTCCCCTCTCTCCACACACACACTTTCCAAATGAGAATTACGGCCCTAGCTGGGTACTTGCCAAACAGTATGTAGGCCCAACATTACTCGCTGTGAGTACTCACTCTGACATTGACAAATTTCGAGTCAGATTTGTTCACGGGGGTGGTGGGGAATGAAGCAAGTGCAGAGGGCTTTTGTTATACACAAGTGAGGACCAGGTACTCATCCTGTGAGACATTTACCAACTACAATGAGTCACCCTATGTGACATTTACCCACTACAATGAGTACTCAACCTATGTAACATTTACCCACTACGAGGAGTACCCACTCTTGATATTGATCAAATCCGAATTAGACTTGTTCACGGGGGTGGGGAATGAAGTGCAAAGGGCTTTTATCAAACACAAGAGGCCAAGTTCCCACTCTGTGTGACATTTACCCACTACAAGGAGTACCCACCCTATGTGACATTTGCCCACTACAATGAGTACTCGTCATACTGTATGTGATATTTACCCACTACGAGGAGTACCCACTCTGACATTGACCAATTCCGACTTGTACATTGAGGTGAGGAATGAGGCATTTGATGAACTCTAGAGAGGACCAGGCCAATGGGCGGGTTACATTTCACTTGTCCCCGAAAATTTAGTCTATAGGGGCCCCAGGCCCCTGAAAGCTCTATTTGTTTGGTGGTCTTGGGAAAGTGACTGTGTGAAATTCAGGATTCTGTGAAAATCTTGCCTTAAAGGCCTTACCTCATAGCCTTAAAGGACAACAGTATATACCAGCTAGATATAAATTTACAAGTCATCATTAATCCCCACCCCCTACCAACACTAAAAAGGACAATAGAAAGCAAATTTCTTAGTCAAAACAAGATTTATTGAAATATGATCAACTTCTGCAAAAAATATAAAGAATACTCTAATATGAAGATTGATCTCCATCAATGCAAAATAAACAATTATGAATTTTGCAGCACTTCTTACAAGGAAAAAAATAAACTAATCATTCCAAAGGTGTCCAATTAGGATATGCGTTTTACCCACAAACCATGTTAAGTGTTACAAAGAGAGACTAAACATAAGCAGAGTATAATGTGTTAATACATTTTCAAATACATTTTCAAATACATTTTCAAATACATTTCCATATAATCCAAATAACATATTTAACGTAAGATCTGACCCCCATGGCAGAACCACTTTAAAGATGTTGTCCTAGATCATTTACTGGTCAATGATTTGTTGAATTTGTCCCAGCATGGGCTCTTACATAAGAGGTTTTGTGTTTCTAATTTATTGGAGTTTCTTGATGATGTTACTAAACTAGTTGATTCTGGTCATAATGTAGATTTTATCTATTTAGATTTCCAAAAAGCATTTGATAAGCTTTTGTTAGGCAGGCAAATGATGAAAACAATAGCGCTTGGTATGGAGGGGAAATGTGCCAGTTGGATACATTTTTGATTAGTTGACGGGTCACAAAGAGTTGTTGTTAATAGTGAAGTATCTCCATGGAAGAAGGTTACAAGTGGTGTACCTCGGGGTTCTGTATTGGATTTGCTTCTTTTCTTAATCTTCATTAATGATATTAATGTTTCACTTGGCACCAGGATTTGTAAATTTGCTGATGACACCAAGCTGTACAGAATTGTTGATGATGCTACGGATTTTTCAGTGATCTGCATAAGTTAGTTTCTTGGTCCCAAACGTGGTAGATATTATTCAATGTTGATAAATGCAAAGTTGTTCATTTTAGTTAGAGCAATTTGGGTTTTGATTACTGCATGAATGGTTTACTTCTTGGTTATGTTGATCAAGAAATGATCTAGGTGTTGTCATTACTAGCAACCTGAAGCCTTCTAAACAGTGTGCTTTCAGAGCTGCAAGGGAAAATAGGATGCTTGGTTTGATTAGAAGAAATTGTTGTTTTCTTGGGAGAGAGGTAGTTCTTAATTTATATAAGCAGTTAGTCAGGCCTCGCCTTGAGTATGCTATTCAGGCTTGGAAGCCCTGTTATGAGAAGGATAAGTTCATTTTGGAGCAGGTTCAGCGAAGAGCTACTAGACTTGTTCCCGAAGTAAGGAATCTCTCTTATGAATCTAGGTTGCGAATTCTTGGTTTGACCACACTTTAGTTGAGAATAGTACGTGGCGATATGATTCAGGTTTTGAAATTCCTATATGGTAGTGATGCTTGACTTCCTGCTATTTCTTGCATGTTTCAGCTAATTCTCATGTGACACGTGGTAAGAGTTTGAAGTTGACCAAAGAGTTCTCACTGATAGATATTTGGCGTGTTAGCTTTTCGTAAAGAGTTGTTAATGAGTGGAAGGGTTTGTCTGATTGGGTAGTTAGCTCCAATTCTGTTCACAATTTCAAAGTCAATATTGGTAAGTTCTTTACTAATTCAAGGCGTCTTTTATTTATTTATTTTTTGTGGTGGTGGTGGTGGTGTTAGTTTGGGCTTTTTATTATGTGACTAACCCTTCTTAGTCTGTCATCTTGTTATGTTATCTTATGTTATGTTATTCATTATTATATCATAATAAAATCGTAATATGATACGCTATATCATAACAACATTGTAATATAATATGCCTATATCACATTGTAGCATATGTATATACCACAATGTGTATTGTTATTATTATCTTATGTTACTTAATCTGTTTGTACGGAGGGTCTGCTTTGTAAGAGCAAAAGCTCGCTCAGACCTCATCCACTAATCATATTGTTACTCTGATGTATCTTAAAACTTTGTGATATTATTTTTGAAAACAATCAAAACAATAATGTTTTTATCACAATACCTAAAAAAACCCATATATGTTGAGGTAAAATTACCAATTTTCCCTTTTAAATGTGTTTACTTCCTTTTTTCACGACCCATTACGTGAGTTTTTGTTAATAAGAGAAGCTTCTAGTTTTTGAGAAACTTATATTCAAGAGTCCAAAAAATGATAAAATCTTTGCAATACGAAGTGATTGTATTCCAAACAGATGGATTTTTTCTTTTTCTATACATATAGCATCAACTTAACTCCTCATTCCAGAAATATCAACCTATTAAAGGCCAGACTGATCATAATCGTTCCCAGGTCTTTCCAAATGTTCTAAACTTAATTGGAATGTCTTTTTCATGTATGTATTGATTGGGTGAAATATTAATGCTCACAGGTTGTTTGTCGAGTAACTGCTGTACTTTAAAGACGTGTAAAAGATGATTAAAATGAAATTTCCTAACACAAAGATATCCCAAAATTGCTGACTGGTTAATTGCTGACCGGCGAATTGTTGACCGGCCAATCGCTGACCGACCAATCGCTGACCGGCCAATCGCTAACCGGCCAATCGCTGACCGGCCAATCGCTTACAGCGGCGGGAGTAACATCACTAGAATGTAACAGATTTGCCTTTGACGAGATTCCGTCTTTAAATGGCAATACAATTTTTGAACACTTTTTGCACCATTTTCAAAAATCGATTACAAGAAGATAAGAGTTAGAAAAATCTTCCTTTTTTAACAAATATGTCAGATTCACCTAAAATACTGGTCAAAGCAGATTTTTAAAAGTGTCTGCGATGTTATAATTTCTATTATGAAACGCCACGCAAGCACAGGAAAGAAAATAATGGTTACTTGCGGTTAAGAATGACTTTATCATAAGTATTGTTAGCAGAATGTATCAATGAAAGAAAAAAAAAACAATCAAAAAGTGCTGTTTCATGCATGGAACATTTATTTTTTTATTATATTATTCATTGTTCAAATTAAATATTTTCAAGATGCTTTCACAGAGTGTGCATTCTACAGTTTTGCCAGGAATGAATCAAGCTTGACCTTTGTTTTCTTTTTTAGACTGACTTTGAATTATTCCACGAGATCATCAAGCATGCCTTACCGCTAAGGCAAACGTTGCAGGAGACAAACTACGGATTTCAATGATGCTATCAGACGACGAAACAAAACTTCGAGATTATCTTCACTGTGTTTAATATCAAATCCACATTATTTGAATTAGATTTTTAAGCGGGATTCTATTCCTATCTATAATTAACTTGTACAGAGAAGTAATTAGTATGTAAACTGTGTAATCATCTGTGCTCTAATGTTTCGATAGAAGCTTGACGTATTTTGTGACTTCGGATCGGATCGGAATGTAGAGTTATACAAAGATTTCTTTCAACGATCTCTTTTGTTTAAAATATTTGATTGAGGTGTTATAACTATGTAGCTTCTTTGACGTTAGATTATCTTCTTTATTATTATATAGATTTATAACAATAATACTTATTTATGTTTTTATGCTCTTACTTATATATTGTATAACAGTGATTGATATCTTGTTTTGCATGAAGAAAAATATATACAAGACAACTAATTTGGAACTTTTTCAAGTATTTGTTTTGCAATTTAATGCCTTTCTGATATTTGTAATTTTAATAGTGTCTTTTACAATTGAAAGGAAGATGTACATATGTAAACCATGATTAAACATGAGCATCTTAGAGCAGAAGTTCCATATTTCATATATTTCGAATTTTTCCGGATCTTTTTTCAGATGTATTTCTAATTGAAACGGATTGGTGCCCCACATTCATTCTCATCACAACTTTCTCTTTCACTTATCTACCTTTATAATGTATCTCATTATATACATTGATAATAGAAAATAGGCCTCCTTGGATCTTAATGAATACGAAGCTCCAAATTTTGGTGCATTTATTATTACACCAAAAGTCCAGAAATCTTCCCTACTGTGGTATTTGGGAGCAATTTTGACATTCGTCACTACACAAATGACATTCGTCACTACGCGAAAAGAAGGACGGTTTCATACACTTCGACCCAAGTTTTGAGGATCATTTTCAGATATATTTCTAATTTAAACAGATTGTTCATCATGTTCATATATCAACTTTTTTTAAAAATAGTTTCGAGATGTTTGCACTTGTCGTTACTTGAATACTATTTTAGAGTTATATCAATAATAAATATTCTTTTTTGTAGGTACTTGTATTTGCGATCTATTTGATATCAGTGATATTTGTATTGTTCCTTTTAAACGAAGAAAATGAATACAAGTTAAGTAATTTTGATTATTTTCCAAGTATTTGTTTAAAACTTGAGGATCATTTTTAGATATATTTATAAGTTAAATGGATTGTTCATATATCAACTTTTTCTCAAATGGTCTCGAGATGTTTGCACACATT
>JAIGNY010000246.1:132500-144447 GCA_020152595.1 Chiridota heheva
GTGTGATGTGACTGAGCTGTGTGACGCCGTGTGAAACGCAACAATGCTCCCACGGCAAAATGGCTTCCAAATGAGTTAAGATTCACGTGATGAAATCCCTCTATCCCAAAAACTTTCTGCGTAAAACAAAACCTTAATGTAAATATCTTAAAGCTAATTATCACTGACAATTTCTTGGATTCTCTCAATTTCGAATTTACTCGGAGCTCGTGGGATGCACCCAGTGCCCTTCCCACCTTACTGTTGGGTCACCTCATACAACTGACCTACATCCTTCCCCAAACTACAGTATTACCTTCTTTTTTAAACAACTTCCATTCTCGATTCTTTTTTAAACCCTTCACATTCATTCCAAATTCCTCCAACAATCCAAAACAAGAATAATATTTCTTTCCAACGAACTCTCAATGATTTTGAGATCAAATCGGCCGCAACTACGGAGTTTATTCTGAAATCGTGAATAATCGTGTAAAGCCATTTAGAAATCTAAAACTGAGGATACTAGGCGGTAGCAATTGTTCAAAAGAATTGGATCTCGAAATAAGGAACGACAGAGTTGGCTAAAATTCCTTAAAAAACTAAACAAATTCAATAATTCCATTTATATTTTTTTCTTGTAAAACTTACTAAAATATAAATCATATAGAAGGTTAGAATAATTTAAGTAATATCATATTTCAATTTTCGGACGTTTTGATAATTTTCAATGAAGTCACAGACATTGTTCAGGAACCTTTTGGTAAAGCATCACAGACTGTGATTCCCAATTATATACTGTGTGTCTTTTGTCCTGTTTGTGGACTTATATGTTTGCATTGTAATATCGCACGGTACACGTCCTTACA
This sequence comes from Chiridota heheva, assembly GCA_020152595.1. Taxonomy (NCBI): domain Eukaryota; kingdom Metazoa; phylum Echinodermata; class Holothuroidea; order Apodida; family Chiridotidae; genus Chiridota; species Chiridota heheva. Next base: position 133,346 of record JAIGNY010000246.1, read on the forward strand.
TCTTGTTCACTCATGTGTATCAATTTTTTCATTTCACTCGACTATTGATACATATGTATCATACATATATATTACAATGAATATAAACTTCCTCATCCGAAAATCACATATCGTACTTGCTTTACCTTATTGGAGAGGTGGGTAATTTGCAATGGAGGGTTTCGTATGGATATTCCGCATATGGCTGTTTCTATACACACTGTTCAACATTGTACCCGTCTGTAAGAAAATTTCCTTTTCGTAGCTAAGCTTTAACAGCTTTAACATCTTTTCTTAATAGGGTTATTTGGTTTATATCGACGACGAGTGAACACACAATTACAGTGACGGGGTCGTCGCCTGCGTAATCGGTTATGATAGTAACAATGCTATCACGAAACGCTTAATACGACCCGAACGAGAACACAGGTACGACGTACAGACAGACATAACACCGACAACCGAGTCAATGTCCACGGCCTTTGATAACCAGTTGTGGTGCACTGGTGATTTGGTTCATAACAATATTGAAAGCTTTTCATATCAGCTTCATGATAGAAAATGCGTTATGTGGCAAAAACGTAATCTTAATTATGTTCGTGCCACCTTCATGACATTCGTAAATTTTCGGGTTTCCTTAATTTGTTATCCCCCCGCCTATGAAGCATCTTTACCGTTCGTCTGTCTGTCCGTTCGTCTGTCCGTTCGTCTGTCCGTTCGTCCGTCCGTCCATTCGTCCGTCCTTCAGTCAGTCTGTCCGGCCGCCCGTCCGTCCGTCAGCCCTGTCCGTCAGTCTGTTTGTCCGTTTATGAAAATAGGCTTATATTGAACGAGGATAAAAGAGAGTACATCAAATTCGCCAGCAAACGCCAAATTTCTAAATGCGTAACCGAAGGCATTGATATTAATAATGTTCACATCAACAAGAGTAACAGTGTTTAGGTTCTGCCTTGTTTGTTTGATATAAAGTTAACTTTTAAGAAAACCTATTAAGAAAAATGTGGAAGTGTAGTGTTTAATTTGCAATGTTTAAGATTGTTAAGAAGTCACTGAAGTAGGTCATCTCTTGAACAGCTAGTACATTATTTTGTCATCTCCCTTAGACTACTGTGGTACCTTTATAATATGGTTCACTTAAATACTCTATAGCCAGACTACAATGGGCACAAAAATGTGCAGCTAAGTATGAGCTACAAATGCGGTAATGGTTTAACGCCATCTTTCTTTGGACCTTATTTCAAAAGAAAGGAAAGCAAATACGCTTTAGGTCTTTAGTATTATTTATCATGTCCTTAAATTCAGAGAAAAACATTTGGTGGCTTTTTCCGTGGGGGACCTAAGAAATAAAACAAACTACCCACTGCATTAGAAACAGTGGCGTGGTGGGTCAAGTTTCACTGGGAGGGGTGGCAAGGACCTATTCGTGCCCCCTCCCCCCCAAAAAAAAAAAAAAATGCTCCTAAGTACAACGTACACATAGATCTAAATTGGCATGCACTGTTTATATGGCACCGTTTAGGAAATTGCATAAAAACAGTGTTTCAAATTTAGGGACAAAGAAAAAATTCCCAAAATGCCGAAAATGAAGGAAAATTTCGCAGAATGAAGGAAATTTCCCAAAATTGAAAAGTATTCTCAAAAATTGAAGAAAACTTCCGCAGAAGGAAGGAAATTTCCCAAAATTGAAGATTTTTTTAAATGTTGAAAATTCCAAAAAACAAATTCTCTCAAAAAGAAAATTCCCGAAAATTTAAGGAGACTTCCTAGAAATTGAAGAAGATTTTTCGAAAATTGAAGAAAATGAAAAAAAAAAGGAGGAGGGGGAGGGAGAAGAGGGGTAGGGGAGGAGAGGTTAAGGGGGGGGGGTAAGGGAGAAAATACAAAAAGGGGGTAAGGGGGGGCGAGGGGGTGAACTGGTGCACGTGCCTAAACATGTGTTAATTCTATAGGCAAGACAGGAGCGAAGGCCGCGAAGAACCGGTAGGGACCAAAGGGTTTCCGGGAAACCCGGGCCTACGTTTTGTTGTGGTTTTGGTAGCAAAAAGAGCTTTAAAATGTGTCACATCTATGGAGCGAAGCTGCAGGTAGGGGCGCTGGGATAGCAGAAAATTGCTTAATCCAAGTTTGACGTCCTGGTAGGCGTTTTTTAGCTGATTTTTGAAGCAGAAGATTGCTTAAAATTGTGTCAATTCCACACTTAAATTAGTTCAAAGGAATATATATTTTAAAACGAATGTTCAAATGTAGAATCCCATGGACTATAATGTGTCTTTAGTTTGGGTCTAGGGATGGTTTTCTTGTTTTTGATGTAAGAATAAAACTTTGAGAGAAAACATTTACAGGGTTGAGAATACAAATTTGATGAGAATATATTCTCAACTTTATGCGCCCCTGTGAGCATTCGGTGCCCTCTCGGAAAGCTTCTACCAGCTGTATTCAATAAAATTGCTGCCCTTCGTGGTAGGGGCAGATTTTAAAATATTGCTGACAAGCTATCTCCATGCATCTTCTATTATCCAGACGCGAAATCGAGTGCCAATTGTTGCGTTCGGGTAAAGTCCTCGGAAATTTGGTATTTTCTGTGGAAAATTTATGCGCTGTTGGACGACAAAAATGGAATATTACATGCAAATAGTATATAAGAAGAAGTTATTGATCAGCACATAAATTTCTCCAGGGCCTAAAAAGATATATTTTCAGGACGATTTTGGCGCCCCCTTGAGCACTCAGCGCCCTCTTGGAAAGTTTCGGTGGGAGGGGGAGGGGGGGGGGGGGTAGTTTTACACAGGCTCCTCCCCCTGCCACCACGCCACTGATTAGAAAGCCTAAGTAACTTTAATAGAATTAAAAAAAAAACTCAAGACCTATCTATTCCTCCAGGCTTTTCATTAATTGAATTGTGTTTTTGTACACTCTCCAAATTAATCTGCAATGAATTTTCATTTAGATTTGGTAAATACAGTAGCCCTATCAGGTTTCTAAGGCAAAACACCAAGTTGAGCATGTTTGCATAGGGAGTTTTATAATTAAGCTAAGGGTTAATGTTTTTTGTTGATCAGGGGTTAATGAAGACATGAGTTGTGGTGCAATGGAACTAGTGAAGGTTATAGCTGTATAGTGAAGCTTGGTTAAGATAATATTTGGTAAATAAATGGGTGACAAAGGTGGGCAGAGGACAAAGGTGGGCAGAGGTGCTAGGTGAGTGGAGGATGGTAGGTGAATGTAGGATTGTAGGTGAATGCAGGATTATAGGTAAATGGAGGATGGTAAGGGAATGGAAGATGTTAGGTGAATGGAGGATGGTAGGTGAATGGATAATGGTAGGTGAATGGAGGATGGTAGGTGAATTGGGGTGGTAGGTGAATGGAGAATAGTAGGTGAATGCAGGATTGTAGGTGAATGCAGGATGGTAGGTGAATGGAGGATGGTAGGTGAATGGAGGATGGTAGGTGAATGGAGGATGATAGGCGAATGCAGGATTGTAGGTGACTGGAGGATGATAGGTAAACGGAGGATTGTATGTTATTGGAGGAGGGGTAGGTGAGTGGAGAATGGTAGGTGAATGGAGAATGGTAGGAGAATGGAGGATGGTACTAGATGGGGTGGTAGCTGAATGGAGAATTGAAGGTGAATGTAGGTGGTAGAGAAATGGGGTATGTTACGTTGACTGAGGTGAGGGGTTGTTAAGTTAAAAGAAAATTGTTGGGGAAAAGATGGCATAATGATTGATTGATACAAGAATTGTGATTAGGGTGGGATGGCATGGGTACAGGATGGGATAAAATGTGGGACAGAGTGGGTTGGCATATAGGACGGATGGCGTATGGTACATGGTGGCATACAAAGTGGGAGAGGGTGGCTCGGTATGTGGAATTACATATGATAGGATATAATCTTGATTGCAGGTGTAATGGCATGTGGGACATGATGCAATGACCTATGGGACAGGGTGGGATGGTATATGGTACATGGAGGGATGTCATGTGGCACAGGGATGGATAATATATGGTACAGGGAGGGATGGAATGTTGTACAAAGTCATCTTGATTGCAGGTGGATGGCATATGGGTCATGTGGGTTTCATGTATGATTTTCTGTAGGGTGGGTTGCAGGGTTGGGATGAATGCGGAACAGAGGATGAAATGGCATGTGGAACAGAGGGTGGAAGGTGTGTTATAGCGGCGAGGGGATTTGTATCCTTTGCGATGTCTGGTTTTCCGTGACGTTATATAAAACTGCATCATTGTTCGTCTGCATAGCCGATTTGTAATGAGTGTTGGGACACCGTGATATCAAAATAATATTATATTGTTAACTACCACTTACGGTGTACCAATGTTTTATGGGACATTTAAATGATAAATTTTGGTCCCACCCAAAATTCGTTCCAAGCTGAGTGGGGGTAATAATAAAATCACTCTAAATAAAATATGATAATGATAATATAATAAATATGGAAGAAATTGTGTGTGTGTGAGGGGGGGGGGAGGGGTGGGAGGGGCAGGGGGCATATGGGAATGTTTGGTCATACACTTGGGATAATCTCTTTAACTGTTCAAACCGCTCTGAAAAAAATCGTACATCTTTTGCACTTCAAACGTTATAACTAAAGCGTCTCTGAATATTTTGTTCCATTTGAAACAGTACAGAGAACTTGAATTTATTATCTATTGTATCAGACCTTTTCCGTTTAATTATTCAAAACAAAGGTACCGTACCGTAAACTATAAAATGAGTTTGTGCTTGTTTTTCAATGAGAAAGCAAGCAAAATCACAAGGTCACCGCTGCTTTGACCTTTGTAACATATGAAGGAAAATATTTGGAGTCCATTTACATGGCCCGAAAACTAACATATACCTATATTTACCATATAAAAAGAAAAGATGGAGGTGGCTTGGCCATATGCTGCGAATGCAACCTTAGACTCTGCCAAATGTGGCACTTCGATGGACCCCACAAGACAAGAGGAGAAAAGGCAAGCCACGTGAAACCTGGCGTACGTCTGTTGAAAAAGTGCTGAAGGAATGCGGTCTTAGCTGGGGCACTGCTGGAAAAACACTTTAGACCTGTACTGTGGATAACCCTCGTCGATGCCTCATGTGCAACCTCGGCACGATGAGCCATGAGAAGAGGGAAGATTTACCATATTATATAAAATTCAACATAATTGATGCAAAAAAAGACCGTACTTTCCAACAAATAGAAATCAATGAGAGAAAACATTTCGCGTTCGCATATGTATCCCATTATTTTAATTCTGACTTAATCCTAGCACGCCCTAGCTGCGCGGACTGTACTATTGTGTACAGAGGGTTCTCCTGTTGTTTGTGTATTGTAAAAATGCTGTGAACAGGCGAATAATAAGCGTTCTACAATGTCGGGTTTTTTCTATTTTTTTTCTATTTTTAACAGTTTTCTTGTATAATTTTGTTACACTGAGATATACTTCTTATTATATGACTGTATTCATCAGAAATTAAAACATTATTTGGCTGATGAAATATTATCGACAACAATCATGGACGAAGAATTGTGCAAGAGCGAGGCATGATACCAAAAAAATTAAGAACTGTGCTGTTTATCAAACTTTTTGTATGAATTAATATCTGTTTATTATATCCTTCAATAACCTTTTTTTAATATCTTTTCTTTTACCGCATTCTTAAAAATTGTTTTCTATTCAGCTCAAGTACAGTTTGTCATACATTTGTTTAAAGGAATATTCCCATGGATTTTCATTTTTTTCATATATGATAGAGAAATCTTTTAATATCTTCTTCCGTTTAGGAGTTACGAAATTTTAAAGTAGTTTTAAATTTGGACACAAGTGACTGATTGGCAACATCTGTGATGTCATAGACACAAGTTCATCAATACTTCTTTTGTATTTCTTTAAAAATGATTTGGATTTTTTATCATTGTAAATGTGATGTACACCAAGAAAAAAAATAAACGTTTTCTTGTAAATTATATATTCCACCCTATCTCTATAATGAACCAAAAATGCTGTTCGATAATGTAAAAAAAAAAGTGTGATAAAATTGATAAGAAATACATAAGAACTGTGCTAGAGTTACCTTGATGACATCACCAAGCTGAAGGATACATACTGTACGAGGTCTTTTTAAGAACATTTTTCTAAATAGAATAAGATATTAACATAGGTTTTTCACCACTTTGCTTCTACAAATTTTCTCTATCATATATGAAAAATGAAAATCCATGGAAATATTCCTTTAAGAAAAATGAGTTTAAAATTTTTTCTCATCAGTAATGCCTTGTCTAATAAATTTTTAAACTGAAGTTATGTGTGCATAAAGTCTCACGCGCCCAGAAAAAGAGGGCGCTGCCACTTCCGTTTTCTTTGATTTTCTGCGAGACTTAGTCATAATTATTCCATACAAATGTACGAAGCATCTTTGATATGAATATTCAAATCTAAAATGACTTTCCAACCTCAGCCGGCTTTGTACAGACAATTGCGTCGGTGATTGTGTGTGCGAGCAACGAACAAACAAACCGCTTGGTTATCAAGTTTTCACACATAAATTAATCGTTTTTCTTGGAAATCTGGTATCTTTTGTAGTTGAGCCGGATATATCAGCGAATTTAACAAGCGGTAAATGATACCTCGTGCTGCGGGAATGTTTAAGCACCTAAACCCTCCATTCTGGGCGCGTGGCCCTTTAATTTAATTTGATTTGTTTTGCTTCAAAGATATTTCATTGGAACTGGCTAGTTGTTAAATAACATGTTATCTAAAGTGCCATTCCACTTGGCCTACATTCCACATTCCGCATGCCATGTCATCAAATATGGTACGCCGTCCCACCCTCTCCCACATGCCGGCAAACGAGTCCCACATGCAATCCCACCCTCTCCCACATGCCGTTACACCTTCTCCCACATGCCGTTACACCTTCTCCCACATGCCATTTCACCCCTCCCCATGCCGTCCAACCCTCTCCCACATGCCTTCCTACCCTCTCCCTCATGCTGTCCGGCCCTCTCCCATATGCCATCTCAGCCTATTGTCACCGGTTATTATCAAGAGTGACAATCCTGGCTATGACCAAGCTACGCGTAAACACTCTCAAATCTGAGAACCCCATAATACTGTTGTATGATAAATATACAAACATGAACAGGCTTTTATTTGATTTGATAAATCGATAATTTTTTAGCCGTCAAAGAAAATCTTAACTCAACGAACTTAGCCTCCACTGCGCGCAACTAAAAAGTATTCATACTCTTGTTTCAACGACTTTGTTCTTAAAACCAACCCGCTAAATAATGGTACAATCCAAGTACCTTACAAGTTTATTTTTTAGTTAGTTCCGCGATTTTTTCCCTTTTGCGCGTTTTGAGGTAAACCATTCTAATATGGTTCCCCTTGCACCCAGATTTTGATCCTAATTCCCGTCTATGGTCTCACCGAAAGAAATGAGAGGTCAAACCTTTCATGAAAAGATTGAATCACCACTAGTTCAATGGATAATTTTTATTTCAATTTTTGGCCTTCCCATCTTAACCAGTAACGATTTGTGGTTAAATAATATAAATTTATACCATTCTTGCCATTTAAGACACATGCGTGTGCCGTTTTTATGTATTACTTATCTCTTGCATTCTGTTCACAATTAGATGGAGCTTTAAAATTAATGGCAGTTATAAACTTTCCTTATTACGGAGGAATTTAATTTGCATCATTTGCCTGCTTCACAAACGAGGAAAACGGAGCATCACGTTTATCAGTCCAACGATATGTCGTTTAGATTTACCAAGCAAGTCCAAGCGATTTGTCACTGGATCTATCCAGAATAAAAACAACTACAGGCACTAAGGGCGATACATCGTTTACAAACCAAAGGCTGGTGAACACGCCGATTTTGTTGGAGTTTATTCATGCAAGGATGGAACATCTGAGGCTTTAGTTCCTCTTCTACATTTTACGGTAACGAGATCAGCATCATTTAATCACACGAACTAAATATAACCTGGGTTGTTACTTGACTTCAAGGCTGGGCGGGGAGGGGGGGTGTAAGTCAAATTTGCCCGACGAAAATTTGCATTTGCCTGATTAAAAAAGATATTTATGTGTCTATTCAATCACACAATATACAACAGTTGTGGACATACCAACCCCGCCTCCTTCCATCAATGCGGTTGAACTGAAGTGTCAAACGAAGTGTCAAACCTGGAACTGAGTAACACCGTGTGCACGCTTACGGGTCCCTGGTGAGGCGTATAAGGCGAAGCCTTGGTTGGAGTCCAGGGGGCGAAGCCTCCGGAAGCTCCGAAGATTGATTGTTTTTGATGCTCCAAAATGGATGAAAATCGACACAAAGTTCGATAATTTGATTGATGAAAAAAAGACAATTTTATTCTAATATTGAAATCTTCTCAGATAACCATTCATCATTTGGGTTATGATTTCTAAATAGGGGAAATTGTCCCCGCAAATTCAGTAGATTCGGTCAAAATTGCGGTGTTCATGGGCGAAGCCTTGCAATTAGCTTGAGTCCAGTAGCGAAGCCCCGGAAACCCGGAGATTTCTTGATTTTCATGCCCCACAATGGAAATTTAAGATAAACATAAATCAACATCAACATAAAGTGATGAAAAGAAGACAATTTCATATTTGTTTCAATCTATTTAGATAAGTATTTGCAAAATTTACTTGCAAAATGAGAAAATTTCGGGAAAATTGTGAGGCTCATGGGCAAAGCATTAATTGGAAGCAGTGGCGTAGGAGAGTGTTTGATTTGTGGCCAGATTTCATCATTTGCCTCAACAAACCTCAGTGCCAAAATGTATGAGTCTCCTATCACGTTCCAAAAACTATTTGTAGTGGACAGGGGGGGGGGGAGTGTTGTTAAACTATTGGAAATATATGTAAAATTTGGCACCATTTTCCAAAAATTGAACAAGATTTCCGAAATTGAAGTAAATTTCCGGAAAATTAAGAAAATTGAACAAAAATGGAAACAAAAAAAATATGATTTTATCACAAAAATTAAAGCAACTTTTTTAAAAGAAAATTTTAAGGATATTTTACAAACATTGAAGAAAAATAATAAAAACTGTACAAAAATTTAATTTTACAAAAATGTTACATAAAAATTGAAGCAAATTTCACGAAAATGAAGGAAACTTTCTGAAAATTTCATGAAAATTGTATTCAATTACCCGAAAATTGAAGAGAACTCACAAATTGAAGAAAATCTGTGTCACACGCCCACATCCCACCCCTAAGTTACGCCCCTGAATATAACCCCTTGTGTTTCATAGTAAGCATTTAATTTAAACACTTCAGATCATGTCAATTTGCTGGAATTATGTTTGAATATCTGCTGTCAATACTTACTTGAACAGAGGTTATGTGTAATAGGTTACAAAATATTAATGTACTGAGAGACGTGCTAGCAAGAATAAACTTTCCGTAAAATAAACCTCAGTGGATGAAAGGAGGATTTTAAACATGGGTCCAGCTTATTGACGGGCTTCTCAGAAGAAAAAAAGGGGAGAGATAGAAAAAAGCAAAAGAACACAGGTTACCAGCAATATTTTCACAATTTATCTATTGATACAAAAAACCTCATATCGTCTGAATCACACGTAATACTCAAAGTAAACTACGGATTTTCACGTTCGCATTACGTGCCAGAAAAAATAAGTAAGTTGGATGACTTTGATGGGTATTTTGTCAATGCAATAAAGTATCCTACAGATTCTTTTTACCCCTTTCTTGCTCCACTGTTCTGTCTCGTATACACGTAAAATGTGTATGACTAATCCGAAGATTTAAAGTTCACTTTTCTTGCGTATTCTATGAATCAAAGTTAATTATTTTTACCTTAAAGCTGACGCCAACCAGAAGAGGGAAGTTTATCAATCACAGCCTTCAAAGGCGAAAACATCAGTATAGCTGTTAACCTCGATAGCGACATGGATGTAACCAACTTCCAGTGGGAGCATTTTAAATCAAATAACAACATGTATCGTCTGTTGGAGACCGGGAAGACGACATTGACGTTAAAAAATGTACAGAGAAATTCATCTGGAGTATATGCATTTGTAAAACGGGGAATGAGAAGTTCTTACAGATACTCTTTGTCAATTGTCCATGTAAAGTGTGAGTATAATGGCTTGTGTATTCACTTGGTCGGTGCCACGTCACATCCAGGAGATGACGTCATTTGATGGAGTGAAAACAAACTTTCGCGCGATACACGTGAGCAAGTCCGTATGCGTTTACTGTGTGCGCATATAAACAAACACAGCTGATCGCTTTGTTTTCACTCGGGGTGAATTGTTTTTCACTCAGGTCATATTTGAATACGGGCGTTATTAGGACCCTAGCCATGGGATAGGGGTAGGGGGGTGAATACGCGCGGTTGCTATGCGGTCTGATGACCTCAGGTCATATTTCCGACCAAGTGAATAGGGCGTTATTAGGACCCTAGCCATGGGATAGAGTAGGGGGGTGAATACGCGCGGGAGGCAACAGTGGTAGTAATCCCATACATTTGCAAATTATGCAAAAAATATGTACCACATTTGATCTCTAAAGTCGAATTAAGGGGGTATTAAAAATGATGTTTTCAAAATTCGTTCGGCTGTTGCCAAACTAAATATAAAAATCAGAATTATTGTTATTGTCGTAAAAAGAAGACAATTGGATTGGGGATGGAATAAATAACCACTGGTAAAAACGAGAAAAATTCCTGATTTTTGAAGACTTTATACTGAATATGTTGAAGTTCAGGCTTTTCTTTCTAAACTTATTGTCCAATGACTTCAATATTGTCATTCCTCGATTCGGGAAGAAACGCCTATTAAAGTTTTATTACTGTTTATGCAGAGAACTAAATTGTGTAATGTTTTGCTCAGAAAAAAAGAATGAAACAGATGTGTATAAATAAAACTGACAACAACACAACTAGCACAAGTACGCGCTGAGGGTAGTGGTTTTACATATGTATTGAAATGAAAATCCAGCCTGAACATCTGGTACTATCAATCCCTCCTGTATGCTTTCACTTCTTCCAAAATATTGGATCTGAAACTCATGTCCAAGAAGAAAATGCTGATACTGATATTACGCAAATACGATATATAA